>WTSP01002725.1:23426-49136 GCA_025331215.1 Actenoides lindsayi
GTAGAGAGGCTGGTGCTGGTCTCTTCTCTCAGGTAATTAGTGACAGAACCAGAGGGAATGGCCTCAAGCTGAAACAAAGTAGGTTTAGACTGGACATTAGGAAAAAGTTCTTCACAGAAAGAGTGGTGAGCTATTGGAATAGGCTGCCCAGGGAGTTGGTTGAGTCACCATCCCTGAATGTGTTTAAGCATCGCTTAGATGTGGTGTTGGGGGATATGGTGTAGGGGTGAACTTGTAGAGTAGGGTTGGACACGATGATCCCAAGTGTCTTTTCCAACCTAAATGATTCTGTGATTCGATGATTCTGTGATCCTGCTCTGGCAAGGGTGTTGGAGTCAATGATCTCCAGAGGTCCCTTCCAACCCCTACCATTCTACAATTCTATGGTTCTATGATAAGATGGCAGCTGTTGTTCCTTTTATGAAGTTTCAGTAGATGGAAATGAGCAATGAGTTGACAAGACCCCAAAGAATGGTGGAAATAAAAGGAATCTGTCTGACCCTTTAATCCAATCCCTGCAATAAGATTCAAATAACTGTGTCAGGGTATGTAAGTATATCTGCATATATGTATGCACAGATCTTTATGTATCTTTGTGTTTACAAATACGATTTTTCCTTTGTTTGTGGTTTACCAGACATGCTGTAAAGCCTTGCAAGTTACTGTTACAGTGTACTTCATTAACAATAATGACAACAAATATTAGCCAGTTTAAAACCTGTATTATTGCCCAATATATTAAAATGACTTCCGTGGAGCAGTGGAACTCCATTGCATATGTATGTGTTTCAGTATGGAATATAGATTATACATGTAAGATTTCTCTTACCACTCTTCTGCATGTTGGATTAATTGCTAAAACATGAAAAGTAAAAGTTGAGGGAGGATAAAACAGAAGTCTGTACATTCACTCCGCCTTTAAATATATAGCTTATGCTGGAATACTATGAAATCTCTTTAAAGTCTGTAATTATTTTGCATCCACTATTTTCAAATACTAGCCCTTTTAAGATTAACTAACCTGTGATGGTGTCACCGATGCCCCAGATAGCTCTGTGTATATCCTCCTCTTGAAAGCACTGTGTATTTCTGTCCCATTTTCTGGCACCTTTGAGGGCTTCTCCTGAAAAGACAACAAGTGTCTCTTAAAAGAAAAAGTCACTGTTGTGGAAAAACAACAAAACCAGTTTCTAAGAATTAAGAAGCATATCAAAACCCATATAGCTCTTGGCTTCAGTTGTTTGGCACAGTTTTATATTCAGAGCAGTTCAGAAGTGAGCCATTTCTTCCTTGTTTTCTAAGTCTGAGCCCATAAAGATTGGGTAATGGACAAGAATAAAAACATTTTGATGATAAGAGGTTTACAATGGGATCATTGTCAGACTGGTATCTCAAGGGGTCTACTGTAGGCCATTGTCATGCCCTGTTTCCTTTCTGCTAATGAGCGGATTGTGGTTCTCAGTGAGGTATAGTGAGAGATCAGTGTAGCTACCCAAGAGTTAGCAGTGGCTCATCCTTCTTGTCAGTCTCCCTGTACTCACTGTGACAAAGTGAAAGGCTTTGGAAAAACCAGACTCATTCAGTGTAATTGAACTAAATGGATAATAGGACACTTATTAGAGCATTAAACAGAAGAATACTCTTTGCTGGCTTTTGCAAAGACTACAGCTCTTTGTCATTTTATAATAGACATTCACTTAGGAGCCTATTCTTTTTTTGTGTGCATTTGGATTTTTAAGATGTCTAAGTCCCATCAATATTAATGGGACTTGTGCAAGTAAACCCTGGGAATTTGGAAAAAATAAAAAATGAGACCTTTTGTGTTTCTAGGAAAGAATGCATGTAAAAGCCTAGAATAATTCAGCGTCTGTGACTGTTTGTTTCTATTAAGAGACTATCTTAGTGGCAAAAGAGAGCTCAAATAAAAGCAAAACACATGAGGACAAATTCTACAGTCCTAACTTAGCCTAGATAGTAACTTGTCCTTCAGACAACCTGAGTCTGTCAAGTAATCTCAGCTTTTTGTGGAGTAAAAGGGAACTCAGAATTAAGCAGTATGATCTTCCTGCTTCCCCAGTTTGAAACCTTCATAGACATTTACTATATAGGGTTATCCTCTTGCTCATTCGGCATCAGTCAGAAAGATACTTTTTTTGCCATGAGGAAACAGACGTGTGTCTTAATTCAATGTTATGATTTGAAAATACTGGTAAGACTGGTAATTACACCTTTCCAGTTCAGCTCTCCAATAATAGTTTACAGCCTATTGGTGTCTTTTATCCTCAAAATGCTTTGCAATTATTAAACCAGATTCTCTTGTCATTTAATCAGTGCTTTGGCATAACCCAGAGCTAGATGTGAAGCCACTAGAGTTCACAACACTTGTAAATTAGGTAGAACCTGGAAGACATGATGACTCCTTAGCATTTATCTTATGGAGAAGTATTTCAGCTGTACATGGCTGTTAATGTCAAAACTTACATGATGAGACCGACCTTGTAGTAATAGAAGCCCAACTTCTAGTGTCTTTTCACCTGTCATTTCTCTTTTTTCACAGGTGGAGAAACTGATGGGAGGAATATAGCTATAAATTGCTGTGGTCTGGAAAAATAAGTGGAAGTTTGGACCAGTATTAATATTCATTACCACTGTTGCCCTTCACTGAAGCATCTCTCAGTCTTTCAGGGTATCTTATTTCTTGTGAACCCAGCTGGCAATTAAAATGAAAGTATTGGATTGAAGAAGGAAACAGGGAGAAAGGTCAGATAGTGCAGTTCTGTGTTCTCTGTTTATTATTACATAGAAAAACAGAGAGCTATAGCTAGCTGCAGAGATGTCCTATTTGTCCCTCATGGTTTCCTTACTAAGATGGCACAGTGCTTTGTGCATTTGCTTTGCGCTTACAAAGGAATAGGAATGTTGCCCCCAAGGTACTTTACTGAATGGAACAGTACACACCCACCCACAGCTGAAGGCAAGCTTCAGTCCTTTGGGGTCACCTGTGGCTGTGCTAGTGGTAAGAACATAACCAGTTTTTTCCAGGCAGTGGGTTAGTTTGTCTATTAGTTATTTACAACTGTCTCAAATAAGCAAGTCCTGGTTTTGATAGAATGGATTGCTTAGCGAAGCAGCTAAAAATACACTTAATAGGCCCAATTCCCGTCTCCTTGATCTAATCAGAAACAAACTCATCTAATGCAGAACAAAGTTACATCAAAGCAGAACCAAGCTGACAGGAGAAATCAACCCATTACATTTGGGGATCCTCTATTGTATTTTCGTAAAGACAGGAAGTTGCCTAATAAAACCTCTCACGTGTAACTGCAAGTTGTGCTTTAGGAAGGCTTGCAGCAAGGTGGCTGTCCCTTTCAATTTACTGGATATTTGTATCGAGGTGCTTTGAATGCCTGAAATAACCCTCTCTCAATTTATTATTTTTCCTAAGTGGGAACATTTCTGTTGCCTTCCACTAGATGGCTACACGGAAAGCAATTTTGCAGGGAGCAGAAGCACGCAGCCCTTAATGTCTGTGGGAAAGTTAATTTGGTTTTTTTCTTTTCTTTTCTAGTTCAGTCTCTGACTATGATGCTGCTGAGCATCATAGCCAGAAAGTCCCGTTCAGGGGAGATGGAGAAAGTCATTGCCTTGGAGGAGCCTGCCTCAGAGCCTGCACCAAATCAAACAAGATGCTCCATTTGATCCTGGTTTCATGCAGTGCCACTTTGCATGCCAAGGCCGTGCTCAAACTGTACAGCCCCAGCAGGACACTGAAGGAATATCATGAGTGTTGTGTGCAGCAGACCTTAACAATGGCCCTATGTAGCAGCTATAAAACCAGGTGTAGCCTTGTACAGGTTGTGCTATGCAGGTCATTTGGCCATAGTGCTACAGCAATTAATACTGGATCTCTGCCTGACTTGATCATCTGCAGCACCACTGTGATCCAGAGCAGGCATGGGCACAAGAGTTTGTTTTCCCCAAATCAGCCGGAGCACCTTATTCCAGCTTTCCACTATCTGTAGTAGGACAGAGAATACCTGTCTGAGTATAAAACCCTGCCAGGACCACGCTCTCTTGTGAATGCTTTCTGAACATATGTAAGTTAGGAGAGTGAATATATACTAGGTCAGCATTTTGAGTTATGTGGCAGTGGTGGTTTTGATCTTCGGGTAGAAGCCCAGAGCTACAGCCCTGCTTTTTTTTTTTTCTGAAAGCAATTTAACTCCAAGGACATGTATATTAGACAGTCTTAACGGGGACAGGTCACGTCTGTTGTTTCTTTTAGCCAACAGTTGTGCATAGAAAATTTCTTGTAATTATAACCTGTTAAGGTTTTATTGTTGAGTTTTTCCTTATTGGACTGCAGCACAGGAAGGAAAGATCATTATATGTAGGTTATTAATTCAGAAATTTAAATGTTTCCCAGTGAGGTGACTTCCTCAAAGCTTTTCAGCCTTTCTGTGGCAGACCTGGGAAGAATGGAGTTAAAAATCTCATAAGAGATAGGGAACTGGGGAGGCCAAGTTGCAATATCCCAGGGGTTTTGGTGTTGAGCTTTGGCTGGAGGAAGGATTGTAGCTAATGTTAGTGTAAAAACTCCTTCTGACTTCTTTACTGGCCTTACTTGTGCAGCTCAAGATGGAAACATGCAGACACCCTAGAGCAGATATTTTTAAAGCCCTATTTGTAATTAGACATCATGTTGAATCTTGAATTTACTCTCAAGCTAAGGATGCAAATAGTAACCCCAAAATAAATTAATCTAGGGTCATGGATGCATGTAAACAAAAAACACTGAAAAAAATAGTTATTTTTAATCTTCATGGCCCACTTTTTCTATATTTCATGTAATATTTTAAAACAAGACAATCAGATTTAAATCCATATATGAAAGTTATCCGTGCATATCAGTCTTAATTCTGATTTATGTTAACTAAAGTTTGGCCATGTCACGGGGCATGACTCCTTTGTCTGGTGCCCTTTCTAGCTGCAACAACAGAGACGAAACTCTCCTCACTACCCCAATTTTTTGTGAGTTTGTGAATTAATTCCTCCTCCCACAATATGTCTTTCTGCTCTGCACTTTCTGCATCTCTGATTATTACCATTTCTATTGTGGTTTAAGGTATGAGTCTCAGTCAGGATATAATCCTCTATGTTCTTTGACTGTGAATTAGTACAGTATTTTGTGTGGGAACATATGTAGGTATAGAGATAGAAATAGTGATCTTTAAAGCTCACAAAATGAATGTAAGTCAGACTTTTCTACAGTTTAATTTTGAAATTTTTATGAAAGACAACCTGCTGTTTTTCTTGCTGCCTCAATTATGCTGTGTGGGAACATAGTTCTACTGTGCCAGTGGTTTCTGATATATCTGTGGCATTAATGAAACTCTAGTCTGTAGCTTGTGTACAGCTGGGGAATATGGGTAAGAAGCGCCTACTGCATCATCCAGTTCCGTGTGCTGTGTTAAATTCTGTACATTAGAAACTTGTGGTCACAGTTAAGCTAGTGCTTGCACAAATTCTAATTCATGATTACATTTTCATGGTGGCTGTGGTTTAGCACAGCCAGCGTGTGTCTTGAGATAGAAAATGGTGATGCTGTGGTAGGAGAGGGACAAATCTGGACTGGTGCATGCACAAGTGATGGAGAACACCCACACTTCAACAGCTGTATTTCTCCTCCAGTTAACCAGGATGTCTGAGACTTGCTGCTGCTCTTGCTATCGCTTCACACACTCTTCTAGCCCACCAGTACAATGTCAGTGTCTCAATTGCCTATGTTTACCCTAGTTTATCATTTCAGACTTGTCAACAACCAAGGAGTCTCTATGGCCAACCCCTGCATTGCTTGTACCACCTGCCATTTAAGAACATCTTTCATGTAGTTCTCCTGGCAGACCTCTCCCTCCTGCAAGGGTACACTTACAATATGAATCTGACTTCAGGAACCAAGTGTGGGAAAGAAGACACAAGTTATGCTTCATGTGTAAGTTGAACATGCTTATTCTTTGAAATACTGACTTTATGGAAGGGATCCTCAGTTTCCACTCAGTAACATTTTGAAGAATCAGATATTGGAATCAAGGTATTAGTTGTGGCATCTCTAGTACTTGTGTTAGCCCTAGAGACCTCAGTCCTAGTTGCAAGGCACCGCATAAATACATAGGATTAACTTAGTCCCTCTCCTTGCCCAGGTCATGAATTTCAACTCTTCGACAACTGTGGGTTCTCCACGTCTTGCAATTAGAAGAGAGTTCAGAGTATTTCTTGAGTGAACTGATTCTGTGTACCTTGACACTGGATAAATAATATGGTAAACAGAAGATGAAAATGAAGGGATCATGAAGTGAGGGGGTGTTACCAGAGGATAGGGGGTTATAGCTCAGGAGACGATTTTTTTTCAATGCATCTGTTGAACAACTTTGGAAGTCAGCTCTCAGCTTTGCCTTAGCTACTCTATCTATATGCACCCATCTCTTAAGCCGCTTCAAACCTGGGTAATTATAGTACAAGCATGAGTTGTTAATGCTGAACACAGGCAGGGATACTGCTAAACTCTAACATAATTTTGTTCACTTACCAGTTCATCTTGGAATTACTGGCATGGTAAATTCGTTTATCCCATGACTAACTTGGATTAACTGGAACTGAAACATGTAGTATAAATTGTTACTTTTTCATCTCTGGCTCCCGAAGATGCTAAATACACAATGAGTGTATCTACATTTCAAATCAATATTGATCAGCAATGACAAATCTAGGAGCTAAAGTGCTCTTGTCCATTATGCAGAGACAATAACTGGAATGAAAACTCACCTTAAACAAACCAACACCCAGACAAAATTCTTAATTTCTGTGACTAAGTCTCAACTGTGTTGTGGGGAGAAGCTGGGCAGTACTGTGTATCCCTGCCAGAGGAGTCTTCCCAGGCTGGTGTGGAGGCTGAGGAGCTTTGAGCTGCACTGCTGACTCCCATGGATGGGAGCCAAGAGAAGCACCTGCACTAATTCTTGCTAATTGCCTCTTAGCAGGCACTGGCTCTGCACGGGCTGCTCAGAAAGAACCAACTTCAAAAGTCAGCTCCACTGGAAAAAAAATATTCAACAGCAATTAGGAGATGGTTACCCAGACATGAAATTTGTATTCATTCACCAACAGTAGTCACAGTTAGATACCCCCCAGCCTCTCTTCACTTCACATACATTCATAGGCAATAGAGAGGCTAGTCAAAGCTTGCTGCTCTGACAGTGATTTTCCACTGCCTGTATGTTTTCCTCGCTGTGCGCAGGGGGCTGCTGTGGGAGAAACATGAATGCAATCAGTAGCTGCACAGAGTCTATCAGGGAATACTGCCAGGGCAGCTAGTTTTCTCTTCACTTGTTGCAGCTCTGTGAGTAGAATTGTAATCTTCATGTACATGTGGAGAAAAAAACACAGCAGCAAAACCTACAGTGATAAAATAATGGAACTCTGAAAAGCCAGAAAATTCAGAGCTAACACTGACAATCCTGTACTCTCTGTGCAGCTTGGAGAGCCAAACTATTTCAGCTAATGCAAACGGATTTCAGCGATGCTAGAAGTTCAAATGCTCTTTCAACAGATACTTGCTGTTTAGAGAACCTCCACCCAAATGCTTGCCTACTGATTAGTTAAATTTGACAAGCAGCTTTCGTTCCCACTTCTGTATTATTTTTCATCAGCTTAGTGTGTATCCCTTGTGTTACTTTACTGTTGTGTTTTGATAACTTCATTTCTTTTAGCCTGCCTAGTCCCCTTGTTCTGCTTCCAAGTGCTCAGTTTCCCAAATTCCTTTTCAATCCCTTTTGCAGCACTAGAGAAGTGCTTTCATTTACATAGGACACTGCTGCTCTCTGTTCAGTGTTATTGTGTGCAGTAAAGGAGCCTCTGAATAGATTCTCTGTTGAATCAAGTTGTTGAAGCTTAGGATGCTTATTCTGCACCCAAGAGAGGGGAACACAGAAATGGGTGGAATTTTTCAAGTCTTCTGAAAAGTTTAGTTTGAATGGCACTCTTATTCAATTTTGTGCGAATTTATTAGACTCTACGTCTCACCTTTGCTTGCTTCTGGTGTTACTTACTAATTCTCAACATGGGCCACAATAGTGTACGTTTTGACTAGAAACAAATTGAACAATTAAACCTGTAGCTTACCATATTTGGAGATATGAAGGTAAATTGGAAAGTTTAGAGACTTGATTCCTGTTTAAGCCTGATTCTGTGAATTGTAACTTGTCCACTGTGGGACGCAGATATCCAGATGGGCTTTGTCCACATCTGGACATGTAAATTTTGTACAGTCTAGGCATATGGTTTGGATCTAGTCAACATCAAGAAAGCAATATTACTAAAAGATAATGACTTGCTTAAGGTAGATGTCTAAACCAAAGTTTGCTCTGTGAGTCTTTCTCTCTGCTGCCCTTAAAGGATTCACTAGGTCAGGCAAAGACAATTAGTGTTAAACCTCTACAGCCTGGGCAGAATTACTCTGCTTATAGTGCCTATGAAGCACAAGTTACACTATTTTTCTGGCACAAGTTCCTTATTATGCATTTCCTTTACAGCTATTTTTTCTGTGTGTGCCTCTGTTATAAACTGTGTGGCTGGGCCCTGTTGGAGGACTGCCCTTTTCATTAGGAAGTGTAGGATATAAGAGTTACTTGCCTTTTTTGTAACTTCATAGTGAAATAAAGCTATGGTGGAAGGCCCTAAAACAAATAAAGATAATGCAATGTTAATAACTTTCATCCCACTGGAGTGGAACAAGGTAACTCTTTTCCTATGATGCAATAACATGTAATGATGGAAAAGACTTTCCCATCCAAATGAATTTGAAACTTAGCAAGAATATAATAATTCCAGTTGCTATGTGCCCAGCAGTGTGCATTTCTGTGATTCAATCCAAAATCAAGTTCCCAGAACAGGTGAATATTTGTGGATTAACACACACACATGCTACAAGGGCTAGAGCTCTGCAAATAACTTGTTTCCTTCTCAAAGTGCCAAGAAACTATGAAAAGGGATAGCTTGGTGTAAAGGAAATTGAAATAACATTAATGCCAAGATGTCACTAATTGTCTTCCAGGTTGAGAGGAGATATTTTAGTCAAAACAATATAAAACATTTGCAAGTAACTTCAGGTTTTCGTGTTTAAATTTGCTTCCCACAAAACAGTAAAACAGGTCTGAACTGATTAAAATAAATTGTTAGGAATTTGTTCTGACTAAAACAGCTTAATTGTAATCAGCACTTCAGTAAATGTGAAGTTTTGTTTATTAAATAAAAGAATTAGTAAAAAATAATATACTCTGTTCATGCTGCAATCAAATTGCAAAACACAACTTGGAGAGATCTAAACACAGGAGAGGAAAGCCAAATAGCAACCCAGAGGTAAAGGAGGGCAAGGGAAACATCTGAGTTTGAATTTTATACCCAGAGAAAGATTAAAATAACATGTAGTAAATATGCTCATTTCTCTACTTTCACCTTGGCGCATCTTACTATCACCCACCAGTTACTGCAGTGCATGAACAAGCACATTGTGTACGAGGTAGGGATTGAGCTGTGTTTACATCAAGCAGTAGTCTGGAATATTAATTAGTCTAAGGATCCCCAGGCATCAACTGAGAAGTTTCCAAGCCTCCTCTACTGGAGTGAAGTGCTTTCTGAGGGAGATAATCCCCCATGGCCCATTTCCCACGGTGGGCCAGAAAGCTTTCCTGAAAAAAGCTCTCCAGCACCCTGTCTTTGCTTTCCTCGTTCCTGCCCTGGTAGGTTTCCTTTCTCCCTAGCAAGGAGATGGTTATGGAAATAGGCCAAAGCTATTGCCAACTCGACAGCGAAAGGATCCTGTCCCATAGCATTGCCTACATCAGGCAAGGAGGAGTGTAGGCTCAAACCAAGTGACCTGTGGCTGTGTGTGTTCCTGAGACATCGTACTGCATGCCCTCAAATTGCAGCCATCGTTATTCCGTTTGGCTTTAATTGCATATGTGGGTTGATGTGCTTGAGATTGATGAGGCACTTACACCTAACAAAGAAACAGTCTGGGAGACATGCTTTCCACCTATGTGCATGATAGATAAATTAATTAATGCCTTTCACACCCCTCTTCTGTTTTTGGGGGGAAGGTAGTGAGGAGGCTTAGAGAAAGGTTGAAGGAAGAAGAAAAATAAGGAGAGGTGCTGTGAGAAAGTTCTGGGGTTACTCCTTTCTGATTATTATTGGAAGCAGTTAGGCCTGTGAAAGGGAAGAGATCAAATGAAAATAATAGACAGCAATGTAAGTGCACATATAGTTACTCTAAATGGATTTAAGCTGATGGAAGTAACAAATGCTTGGATTCATTGAAAAATAGATTCTATGTATTTTCTTCATGAAAAGAAAATGATATCTTTTAAATTTCAAAGCTGTTTCATTTTAGAGAGTACAAAATGTGTCCTTATATTCAGAGGATGGAGAAATAGAAAGGTGTCTTTTCACGTCTTTATGAATATAGTCACTGAATAACAGTCAGAAGAGTGGAGTTTAATGGAGAGTTTTGGGGAAATGGAAGAACTGATAATCACCTCAAAATTGTAAGAAGATGTCAATTAAGCACAGATTATTGATCTAGTCTCAAGCTAGTTGTTTTATGGGCATTTTGGGGAGGGGAAAAAAAGGAGGAAAAAAAAAGAAAAAAAGCAAATAACTTTAGGTAAAAAGTTTTCAGAGGAAAGTTCAAATTTTCCCTTTTTAATGGAGGTTTAATTTCAGGGTGGAGGGGTTACAGCCCACAAAGGAAATTATACTTGAAAACAAAATTTCTTGTTGCAAACTTCCTTCGGTTATTTTTTCTTAGTAGTTCCTCGCTGTTTTGATAGAAATGGCTGTATTCAAAATACATAAAACATTATCAGAATTTTAATTTTTTTAATGTGAAAAACATTAAAGGATCTTGATGTACAGAGGACTATATAAAATCCTCTTCTTTAGAAAATTTATGGCCGTCTGTATTTAGTACCCTTTTAATTATGTGTTTGATCCAGAATGTCATTTATTCATCCTGCTGTCCCCAGCTGATTTCTGACTGAGCAGCTCTAAAGCACACGGTGGTAACTGGGTCAACTATATTTTTGGTGTGACTTGAAAGAGAGAATAAGTTTTCCTCCCTAAGGAAAATCTGGAATGTATTTGGTTTTGGCTGTGAGAAGTCCAAAGTGAAGGAATCACGCGTGAAAAAGATATAAAATTTATATCTTGTGGAAGAGTTTATATAGGACAAGATAAAATGGTGTTTGCATCACTACAGTTATTATGTGTGTTGACACTTTCCATTTTGGGTGTGGAAATGTCGTGCTGTTGGCAACTTTTGGGAAACGATTCCAATACGTAGGTGGTATTCAGAGAAAATTCAACCCCAAGAAAAATGATGTGACAAACTACTGTTTACAACCTTGAGAAATTCACCATCCTGTGCCCAAGATTTGTAAACTTTCACACTGGAGCTTTGTCTCCATCAGTGATGAGGAAGATCCTTCTCCAATACATCATTATTTTTTCTTGTAATCGTCAAGAGGATAAAAAGACAATATGATGGATCCAAGCAGGGCTCCAGCAAGAGAAACACTGGGGTGAGCTGGTTCAGTAAAACCTGTTCTAGGGCACATCTGAGGAGCTTGTAACTCTCTAGAGCTTCAAGACTTGCCTCCAGCTAATGGGATGCTTCGGGAATAGGGTCCCCTGCTGCTGACTTTAGCCGGATGCTGGTGCTGGGGTGATCCCACTCAGGCTCATCACACCACAGGAACAGAGCCTTTCTCTTTTGTGGTTATCTTCATCAGTTCAGGTTTATTAAGTTTATTCTGGTTTGTGAGTGGTCATCTGACTGCTTCTAGAGGTAAAAATGTTTTTTTCCTCACACAGAAAGGGCCACTTAATTGTGAGGAGATGCTATCTCCTTCCTACTGGTCCCTTGGTATTTCACAGATGGTCACTTTGGCCTTTTCAAAACAAAGACTTGGGCTTATCACTCTAAAATAGTGCACACTTCTTCTTGCAGTTCAGCTGAATTAAACCTGAAAATGTTACAAAACCCAAATCCATATCAACTGTGAGGGAGGAGTGAATTGTCCAAGTGGTGTTGACCCCAAAGTGTCTTTACTTGGAAATTTCTCATGCTGACGTTTCTGCCCACTTACATAAGCTAGATGACACTGCTGCAGAGCAGATGAAGCATCTGTCTTGGATATTTATAAAAGTGACAGTTTTGGACAAGTATGATTAGTTGTTTAATTTTTTTTTATAAGCAGAAAGGCTGAATGTGAATCACTGACTGGGCTGTCCCAAGACTGCAGGTGTTCCGGAACAGATGTGGGATGTTTTTTGTTTCTGCTGCTGAACGTGATTTTGAGGGATGTCTTTGCCAGAGGAGGATCTGAAAGTCCTGCCTCCTTGGATGGTTTTTCTATGGGACCCTGTCTGAGTGGCAAGACTGTACTTGTCCTTGTGCCTGTCATGGTAGTGTGGGTGTGATGCCAACTGGTTGGTGAAAAGCATCTCTCAAGTTTAACTTCTTTCTGTTACCTTCTTAGTGGGGCAGCACAGCATCTCAAGCTGGATGTGCATCTCCTTCTTTAACATCTTACTCATACTTCCATCCTTTGCACAGCTGTCGAGCTGCCTGGTGTTAGTTGGCACAACCCTGAAATAGATGCCCTTGCTGGCAGCCTGGATTTTGATGGCAGAAACTGCAATCTTTACCTTTGCAATTAGATAATGATGCTTTTACCACTCTGCATTCTTTACCACCCTGGTGCCTTCTGAAAGGGGTTAGTGACTTGGATTTCTTCTGCAATCTGGAGGGCAAATGTCTCTTAGAGCAGCCCTGGAATGATGCCCCTGCCTTTGCAAACAGTGTGCAAATACTGATGGGGACAGAATACAGGTCGAATACAGGTTTCCTAAGGGGTCATGTTCCCCTTGTGGCGCTCATTAAAAATGTCCAGGAAGTAAGGAGGCCACAGCTACTACCACTAAAGAGAAAGCAACACCAATGCCATAGTGCAGTGCTTTAAGACACTAGGGGAAAACCAGACCTTTATTTTCTGGCACAACATGGACTCTGAAAGTGGCTCATTTGATTTTATTTGTCCTGACAGATACTTTTAATTACAGTGAGTGCAACACTGTCTGCTTTCACAACACTTTTGTGGTATTCATTATGCTGCACAATCTGAGCTATTGCTTGAGAAGTATAAATCAGCGAGTTTTCAACATTTTCCAATTGTAGTCCCTTAAATATTTTCCAGTAGCAGTGCAGCCTGTTATCTCAGGGATTTAAATGTATTGACAAGAAGCTGACTTCACTGCCTGACCTGTCACAAAACCCTTAGCAGCTGTTCTTACTCTGTGGGGATATTTCCACTGCAGGTGGAAAGTTGCAGGTCTGGATCATTAATATCCTCCTAGCTAAATGCGGAGTGCTCTGCAGCAGCATGAATGGCCTAGATGGCAGTGCAGCCCACCAATGCGGTGGTACCTTGCTGCTGTGGGGCAACTCCCCCCCGCTGCATGCAGAGAATAAAGGCATCCTCCAAGCATCCTTTTCCTCCAGATTTTGCAGCTGCTGTTCTAGGATGAGATGCATGTCTCACTTCTTACACAAAATCCAGCTGGAGGAGAAGCAGGGAGATGAGGGTATGCATGCTTCTTCCCTGCCAGGTGCAGAGGCAGTCCCCCACCAAAATCCATCCAGCAGTTGTGGATTTAGTACAGACACCAAGTGAGCTCCAGGGGCCTGAGTGCCCCATTGGGCTGGAGGCTGGACACAGGGGACTCAGAAAGTAACCCCACTGCAGCTGCAGGCACAGGTCACTGCTGAGGTGGTCAATGGACCTACCTACAGGCACTGGTAAGGCAACGCTCATGGTCACTCACCCTACACGTTCCTGGGGCTACCCTGCTTCTTCTATGACACCCTTTGTCATCTCACACAACAGGGCATTTTCTGGTGTGAACATGACAGTGGTGCTTTCGTTGCTGCTCTTTCTCCAGGGGCATCAGTAGAGGATTTTGTAGTTAACAAATTTTTATCAAGGTAAGGAAGTGGATAGCACCTATTCCCCCAACTACTATACATGTGGTATGTAGGGCAGACCATACTCCTAGAAACTGGGCTTACATCCCATTGACTTCAATATGACAGATGCATATATTTCATCTAAACTCATGTTTGTGTGACCCCTAAAAGGCAACTTTCTAAAACCAGTAGCAGCAACCTACACCTACAGCTGTGCATGGCCTTCATCTGGAGCCATCATTTATTAGCTCCCCTGAAGATAAAACCTGTCAAGACCTTATTGGTAAACTTATTCCTGACTTTCAAGAGAAAAATGGGGAGCACTGTACTCTTGGCGATGAGTTGAAAGCTTCAGCAGGAATGTGAAAGATCCAAAGAAAAAAAAAAATCTCAATAAGTTTTGATTTACAGCATGTCCCCTTTTCTCTGTACAGCCTGCTCACTGGCTGCTCACTGGCTTTCTGATATTCTCTGTGTGAAATCTGCATTGGAAAAGAAAATACCACCTGTCTGGGCAAAAAAATTACTGATGACTTGATCCAAAGCTAATTGAAATGAATCCTAGTGAAAGAGAATGAGGTTTTTGCAAAGACTTAATTGGATTGTGGATAGAGCTCTAAAGGGGCCAATTATGTGGGAGATGTTTTACCTCCCGTGCTTTCTTTTTCTGGTGTTTTTTTTGTTTGTTTGGTTGGTTGGTTGGTTCTTTGGTTCTTTGGTTTTTTGTTTCTGACCTGCCAGAGCCCAGTGTTGGAATTTTTGGCACAGCCTGGTTTCCGTCTCCACTGGCAGACAGAGGATATTTCTCAGTCAGCCCACCTAAAATATGCACTGGCAAATATCTCTGGATGTTTCTGTGCACACACACAAACACACAGGCTGTGTTAAAAAGCATAGCTGGGGTTGTAAAGTCAAAGAAAGACATAACAAAACGCAAAATGAAGGTGGTGTAGTTCCATGTCACTGTTTTATACTCAAGGGCATTTTTCTGACTCCTTGATGGTAGATCCTTCAACCTTAATCATGTCCTTGTAATGCATTTATTTTAGTAGCAAAATAAACCAAAACACAAATCCCATTGCTTGGCATTGTGTTGATGCTCACTCTGATCATAACCAGGGATGAAACTTCTCAATCCACTTTTCCTGACTGGTTTTCATGGGATGTAAGCTCTTTTCAGTCCCGTCCCATCCTAGAAGACAGTGTCACACACTTTTTTGTTTCTTGTTCCCAGCTCTGAGTCACCAGTCTTTGTCTCTTAGCCAGCTCCACCTAGTTTTTGTTTCCCAGACTGTATTAGTCTTATTTTCTGCACATCCCAGTGCAGCTGCAGACTGCTTCTGAGCTCCATCTCCCATCTTGTGTTTCCTCAACCAGCATCCTCTCCCATTTGGGTTTCCAGTCATGCTGGATAAGTGTACTCCAGGCTGCAGTTTCTAAACACCTTTCCTGAGATTTTTGCTTAAACTTAACTTTTCAGGGAACGTCCTGCTTAGTCTTTCCTGCATCAGGCTCAGTGAGGATAAAGTAGTTAAAGATATAAACTGTGAAACCTAAAAGGAGTCTTCTGTGCGTGTACAAATTGTTTTGTTAATGGTCTTGCAACTTGGCCATATTTTGCCAAAACTTCATGTTCCCTACAAAAGGCTTTTCTGCCATCTAGCAAGGTGTCTCCCATGAATTTCAGGATATGAATTGTAAGGAAGGATGTGATGCTTAAAGAAAGGAGCACTGAGTTTTGGTGTTTTCTTTTACCAGAGCAAGGCCATGTCTTTTTCCCATAATTTTGTATACAGGAAGAGTGGATTCACTTGGACTGAAATGAAATTAAACAAATGCAAATACTCTGCAGCCTGTCTAATCCTGATAACCAGAATGAAGTGTTTTGGGTGAATTTTACCAAGTTTGGCAAAATTATAAGCAGAGAAAACAGGCTTCAAAATATCAAATATCAACTGACATAAAAATTAGACAGTGCTATCAGCTCCACCTACAAAGTTACCACGTCATGGAGTCAGTGAAGGGTGAAAGGAGAAATTCAAAACACAACCCAGGACAAAAGGAAGAAGCTTTAATGGCTTAGAAAAATAACAACAAGGTCCCTACATAGGCAGCTTTGGAGTCTGAGGCGATATTGTGCTGGGTTCTTTCTTTTACTGTCTGTATAACAGAGCTGAGAGAGAAAATTGATTTTTCATGCAAAATATTGAGTTGCTGTTCACTTGTAATTTAATTTATTATTTTTATACTTGGCACATAATTTGTTAGGGCTCTCTCCCATCTTTATAATGTCATTGTAAAAGGTAATATTGAACAGTTTGATAGCAATATTAATTTGCTACATTACAGGCATTTCTCTTATTATCATTACTATTGTTTCCAGGCCATAAAATGTAACTGGTACAAGAGTGTGCAAGTATTTTTAGGCTGGGAAAATGCTACACGCTGCTAGGAAACATTGGTCACGCAGGTAGGTGGTATACCCACAACATCTCCCGTCTAAGAATTATGACACAGCTTGTGTGGAGAACTGGCTTTGGGGCCATGTTTTTTTTTTTTAAGTTGCTAATTTGTTTCCATTTCCCATTTACTCAGTTTCTTAATGCTTCACTCCTGCCTCTCTCCTCCTTTTTTTGCCCTTTATTTATTCTAGAAACTCAGGAATGCAGGGTTGCAAGAAACCAAAGTTTTCAGGGGTTATGTCTGTTTGACACAGGCTTTAAGATGAGTTACGTATTAAACAAAAACAGATAAGCCCCCCAGACTCTAAAGCTGAGGACTCTCCTCTCGAATTGTCACGTGGTTTGCAATGCCTGGATGAAAAAGATGGCACAAGTTATACAGAGGAGCCTTCAGCCACCTCCACCCCAGGAGAGATATCCTCCAGCTGGTGATGGGGCCCCTGAGGCATGGTTGTGTCTTCTTGGTGCAAATGAGCCAGAGGAGCTCAGGAGGGTTTGTGTCCTGAGAAGGTAACTGAGCTCTGGTGTTGACTGCTGGCTTTCAAGTGGAGGAGGACACTGACGCAGCAACCCACTGTGGCTGGTGTTACCCATCATCCCAGCTTGGCCCTCTGATGCAGACCAAAACACCAAACTGAAAGGATTCCCAGGTTGTTCCTAGGGATGGTCTATGTCTGGTTTGGGGCTTTTTATAGGTGTCATGAAGTTTAAGCTCTACCTCTGCTCTGGGAGATGGAAGGGCTGCTGCTCACCTGACTCCCTGGAGGGATCCCTAAGCAGGTAAAATACATGCTGCCCACAGCACCAGGAGCAGGCTGCACCTGCCACTCTAACATGATGCTGCTTCAGTGGTGTTTGCAGTTTCCTTTTCAGCAGGAACCAACAGCTCCATCTTTCAAACCCAGTCGTGTCTTTGCATCCTCCAGATCTTGGGGCACAGACAACTGCTTAGTTGTCCTCTGAGGTAGAAACTGAGATTAGTAAAATTTAAAAATGGGGAAAAGAAATTCCAACCACAACTACACATTGTAGGATAATGTCATCACTTGCCCTCTCAGCCTGATATATTATTATTTTTCTTTTATATTTTTTCTAAAAATACCAAGCCAAATTGCACCTAGCTATGAGCTGAGTTATGCCAAGGTTAAATTAGCTGTAATTAGGTTTCTCTCAACTTCTTCCTCATTTGCTCAGTCTGATTTTAATTATCAAGTGGTTCAAAGACACCCCCTTGCCTCAAATTTTTTTCAGCCTATGAGTAAAACTAAGGAGCCTGCCAAGTGGAAGTTATTGTTTAGTGCCCATAGGTAGAAATGAGTAGCACTTATTTCAGTAGCCAGGCATCCCTAATCAACAGTTTTATTCTCAGTCACCATGTATGTCCAAACATCCCTTTGCCAGTGAACTCTGCTACCTCGCAGACCTTGAGCAGGAAGGAACGTGTCGCTTTCTTTCATACATGCTTTTTTTTCAACAGCCTGGAAATGCTGGAGAGCAGCCAGTTGTGTTGGAGTCACTTTATTAACTGCTAAGGTTACACTTTGGAAAAGCTGCATGCACATAGAGAAAAACATAACCAACAATTTAGTATAAAATGCCATTCCTTAGACAAACAGAAAAAACAGGGATTGCACAGAGAGGGATTTGTCTTTTATTTGTCCAAAATGATTTTATGTGCATCTATTCAGAGGGTGTAATTCCTGTAATAAACATTGAGAAATATCTGCAAGTGACTTACAGCTTGGGGGTGGACCTGCGAAGGTGACTTAGTGCACAGGGGGGCAGGGAACCCCGTTTCCTTTCCCCAAAGAAATGATTTAATTCAGTATAATTAAGACAGATGAGGGGCGAAAGTTCTCCTGGTACATGTCTCTTATTTGAACCAGCATCCGTGGCTTTGCTCTTCACTAGGGAGTGATTGCAGTGTTGTTGGCAGCAAGGGGGCCTCGGTGCCAGATGGTTTGAGCAAGATTATCAGTGGAACACTTCTCATGCAGAGGTTGTTATGCACCTCTGTGTCAGGGTACAAGCCAGCTCCAAAGCACTGCAGAGGTGTTTGAGCCATGGTGTGGCTCCACGTGGGTACCATCTCTCTGCCCAAGGCGGTGGGGCATACCCTGACCATGGCAAATTAGGAGTGCATCTGCATACCTGCTCTTACCCTGCCATAAAGGCATCTCTGCCTCTCAGTGAAGTACTGCGGGGCGAGAGCGGGTGCTGACAGGAGGTCATCTCAGGATTCTCCTTTCCCACCATCCCTGTGGTGCCTGGTCAGTGTCCTCAGCTTGGCCCAGGCTCTCCGCATGTTGCCTGGACATGCCACCCAGACAGGTTCACACCTTGGCAGAGAGGCAAGAGCTGCAAGACACCTAGGTGGCTTGGCACTAATCACAGGAATCCTAAAAAGCTCTGTTTACTATTTGTCTCTCAGTGTCAGTTCCTAGAAATAGTAATTCCAGGAAGGAAAACGTGTGTTTCTAAGCTAAGAGGGTACTTGTCATGTCAAGTAAGATATTTGCCATTTTCCGTGACATTGCAAATGTGCATTCTTTAAAGAATGACATGAAGGTTACAAAGTAAAGCATAAAAAGGTTGGGAAATGTCAATATTAAGGTTGCCCCTCCTGTGTATACAGTATGACATGAACTTTGATAATAAGTTCAAGTGTTACGTTTTTCCATGGGGCCCTTTCAACCGTGGTTGTTGGAAGTGGTGTACTCAGGGTTTTACAATGCAGAAAGCTTTTTGCAGGACCTCTGTCTCATTTCTTATTGAAATAGCAAGCTGATGTTCAAGTGGGAGATGTAGGAAGGAAAATGAGGTCTTTATGGACTGGAGGACCTGTCTGGTGCCACGAGGAACTAGATTCCCACTCTGTTCTTTAGGAATAACCTACATGATGTCTTTGCAAAGCACAGGGCCAGATCATGCACACTCAAGTGAGATTTGAGTGATTTTTGCACCAGAGGTAACACAGCAGTGCTAGTGTAGGTCTTAACCAAGTCCTTCCAGCTAGCAGGCAGGTTTCTCCAGACTACCCCAGGTATCTTCATAGACCTGAATTGTGCTGCGTAGACGTGTCATAGATGTGTGGAGACCTGTGGGTGATGTTAGAACATATCTATGTGGCTTTTGCAAGCAGGTGCTACAGAGCTTTCCCTGTATCAAAGCCAGCTGAGCACATCTGTCTCAGTGTCATGCAGCCAAGCAGATTTCCCCTGAATCCTATGGTGTCAGCAATATGCTGCAGGTGTTCACATTCAGCATTTCCCTCTCTCCTGTCCACCCTCATCTCATCCCCCTTCACCCCATAGCTAGGACCTTGTGAGACTGCACCTGCAGCACCTGAGCTGCAGAGGGTGGGAGGATTTTAGCAGGGCTTCACTTCTTCTTTCTTCAGCTGCTATATGTGAGTAGCTGGTTAGCAACTGCAGTAGCTCTTCATTTCTCCAGGTCAGTTTTTGAGGCCCAGGACCAGGGGAATCAGGTCTCCCAGTTGACAGCTGTACAGGGATGATGTTTCTGAGGCAAGTGTGTCAAGCTAGAGCTGACCTTCATCTGCAAAAATCCACACTATGTGCCTGTGCACAATTTCACTTTTCTCTTTGGAAGTCAGCATTTCAGCATATCATAAGAAGGTCTCTGTCATAAGGAAGGTGATTATAATTAGAAGACCCAAATGTCTCTGGAGACTAAAATCAGGATCTTTTGATTAATATAAAGAGGAGATCAATGCATTTGATACCAGGGAGAAAAGAACTCCAATATATATGGATCACCATTATTAAGCAATTTAGGTGTTGTATCTTATCTGAGGCTCAACTCAGGGAGAAGAGGGAGAAAAAGTCAGAGCAGTACCATACTTAACTTAGCAGCTGAATAATTGCAGCGACATTACTTCTCATGCACCAGGCCAATGAGGCTTACAGCCTGCTCAACCAAAACTGCATGTCAAATTGATTAGAGGAGGAAGGGGCAAAGTAATGTTTCAATGTCTGTATCAAAGGGGAATCTCAGTAATGAAACCCTAATTGCAAATGTCTACCAATGATCTATTGGAGCAGGCCTTTGATTGTGGTGGAGGGGAAATAACTCCATGTGGCTGGGAGAGAAGGGAAAAAGAATTTCATGTGTTCCATGGAATTTGGTATGCTTTGAGTACTGCTTTTTCCCATTACTTGACTAATCCTAGTGCAAACATTCGGTTTATTTTCTGTGTAACCTCCTCTGGTCAGATTGTTTCAGAGAACAGCTATTCTGAAAGCATTTAGCTGGAATTTTGTCCACAAGCCATTATTATGTTATTACATTGTTATTTTTAATATTCAAGAGCAAATGAATGAAACCTTCATCACCCTCCATATACTCTGTCTTGCTCAAGATAGATTATCTATATTGTGAGGATTAACCTTCTCATCCTCCAGCTCAATATGAGTACACAATGTGCCCTGGCAGCTGGGAGAGACAGCTACAGTCTGGAGTGCATTAAACGCAGGATTGCTAACTGGTTGAAAGAAGCGATTGCCCCAGCACTGGTGTGGCCTCAGCCTGACTACCACATGCTGTTTTGGGCTCCACAATAGAAAAAGAATATAAAAATATTAGAATGTGTCCAAAGGAGGGTGAGAAAGATGGTGAAAGGACTAGAGGGCATGACTTTGAGGAGCGGCTGAGGGTACTAGGTTTGTTCAATTTAAAGAAGAGTAGACTGAGATGTGACCCGACTATTCTCTACAGCTTCCTTACGAGGGGGAGAGGAGAGGGAGGTGCTGATCTCTTTCCCCTGGCGTGTGCTGATAGGATGCGAGGGACTGGCTTAAGGCTGCATCAGAGTAAGTTCAGATTGGACGTTAGGAAAAAGTTCTAAACCTAGGGGGTGATTGTCCCAGGTTCGTGAAGGATTCCTGTTTCACAAAGGACAGTGCCCACACACACAGCTAATAAGCAAAAATGGTTTTATTCAAGCACTCACACACACAACTAATAAGCAAAAGCAATGTTAAGCAAGCAAGCCCAACTAGTTACCTAACATCCCCATATAAATACCGACGCCAAGGTGATAGACAAACCATGGAGCAAGAGGAGGGCACATAGCATGGTGCTCGGAAAGAGGGGTCGGTAGGTCCTAATGTCTTCTGCAGGGTGTCCCCTGGATCAAGATGTGCATCAAGTTGACCTTCTGAAAATGAATCTCATCACCCTCTCCCCGCCGCAGTGGGCTACTTATAGCTCTCCTGGCCAGGGTGTAGGGACTGCTCCGGTGTTGGTGCACGCGTGGCCAGCACGTGCACAGAGGCTGAACAGTATTTTTCCACCCACAGTGGCTAACAGCAGCCATCCCCCCTGTTGCACATGTGTGGCGGTCTTGGGGCACCTCTGGTGGTTGTTACTTCATCAATCTTCAGCTCCCTCATCCCATCCTTGAGATGTCCTTTCATTGTTTGGTTCCTGATATCATTCACCAGTCAACAAGGAGCTGGCTAAGACTGGCTGACTGCCTGATTCCCCCATGCCCCTGCACATTCCAAACATGGGAGTGAGCACTGTGCTCTCCAGTGTAGTGCAACACCAAATCATGGTGTGCCACAGGGCCGCAACAACACATCAACATGTTCTAGTATGGATACAGTGATGAATCACTGGAACAAGCTCCCAGTGAAGTAATCAAGAACCAAAGTCTGTCAGTGTCCAAGAAACATTTGGACAACGCTGTAGATATGTGATTAAACTTTCAGATTTCCCTGTGTGGAGTCTGTAGTTGGACTCTATGATTCTTGTGGATCCCTTCCAACTCAGGATATTCTGATTCTATGAAATGTCTACCAAGTGCATCATCTGCACTACAGCTCCACTCCGGAGCTAACCGCCCACTGCACTGATGCTGCTGAAGCACCTCATGCCTTATACCTTACACCTTACCTTGCTGTTCGCCTTCAAAGAAGTCCACACCTCTGCTGCAGTCAGCAGCTTGAACCATTTTTGTTCAGTTAAGCACACCTCAGGTTGTCTCTGTTTTCTTGGACAAGAACGCTTCCTTCTTCCATGCTCTGCTGTGTTGTATAGGAGAGGTGCTCAGTGTTTACCTACTGCCCATACAATTTGTGTGCTGATCCATTTGTTGCTGATCTTTGCCTTGCTGGGTCTCTACAGCAGGGTTCAGAGTGGTACATGGAGGTGGGAAACCAGGAAACTGCTTTGTCTATCCATGGGAAGTCTGCAAGGGTAAGCTGTATTCCTTCCTTCCTACTGTCCTCACATGTTACTCCTCCTGTGTCCCCACTGTGCTGCCACTCTCACAGCACTGTTTCGTCTCTGTTGCTGAAATTCCACCATTGGTAGAGATACAATAGTATTCTTTATCCATTAAGGGTTTTCATACTGCAGGGTCAAATGGTGATCTCCGCACTCCTATCATCTCCCTCTTGCTATTTTTTAACATCTCTTCAGCAAGGTTTTTTCCCTCTACTAAGTGATGTGGTTCTCAGTCCATGTTAGTGTAGCGGCTGCAGTTTGCCAGCCAGCAGGTCATGTTTCTCAGAGATCTGAAGGAGCAGCTGGGCTTTTGAGGAGTTAAATGTGAGGGGAGAGCTTCTGTCCTCGCTGCTTTTCTAGCTTTAGGGGCTGCAGAACAAACAGGGAGGATGGCTGTGATCTTCCTGCAAATTGAGTTGCACAAAAAAGAGATGTGAGCAAGATGTACAACCAAAAAAGCCATTATGTCTGAGACTGTTTCTGTACCCATCCTGCTTTTTGCATGGTATCCATGAGGCCCAATTATATTAAAAGCACTTATCTGAGAACAGAAGTTGGAAAAATGTAACTTTCTTGCTGTCACTACTAGAAGCTCCTCTTTGTGTTTCTGGGACACTGAAGGGACCAGAGGGACAGTTTCTACAAGCATGGGAAACCTCAGAGCTGACTAAAGCAAGCAGTGGGCATGCATAAGCAGCTGGCTGCAAAAGCCTTGGCCAAAAGCTCATGCCAGTCCTACTAAGCACCCAAAGGAAAAAACCACTAGTGCCAAAACCACACCTGCTACTTGAGGGTTTGGTACAAAAAATAGTCTCTGTTGCATTAAAGATACTCGGCTTCCCTTCATCAGTTCACCTGTGCTGGTCAACAGTGATTTATCTTCCTCCAGTCCTGTTGAGTATGACTTTATTTTCTGGTACCAGTTCCCCAGCAACCCTGTTTTGTGGGGACAGTTGCAGTGGGGCAGACGATGGCCATAAAACGACTCAGTAGATCTCAACAATAAAAATCTAATTGTGTTATTCGATCATGCAATAACTTGCTTTCATCTGTACAAATAATGCAGTACAAATGACCAAATTCATAACTCAGAGGAAGTATTTCATAATTTTGCTGAACTTTTTTGAAGAGAACAACCTTTAATTTTCTCCTTACTGTATTTCTGCTATTTTTTTAATGATATCACTTATATCTGAATGCTTCAGTGCCCATGTAATTTCCCTACTTGGATTTTTGAAAGAAGAATGACTAATATTTTCCAAATTATATACCATGGGAATTAAAGGGAAAAGGGACCTATATATGATTTGACTGAAGAAAACCAAATCTTTTTCTAAATTATCTCTCCCCTTTTAAAATAAAATTGAATTTCTTCGAGATCCTGCCTATCTCATTGACACTTCAAGCAATAAATTACCTGCATAACACAACCCCATTGATTTCACAGATTAGGACACATCAGGGTACAGCTCTACCCAGAAAGCAGAGTACAGCCCTACCCATATGCTGTCCGTACAGCGACAATAATCTGCAGGCATGCACAGTGATTGCAGTTGAAGAGAAGCAAACTGTTACTCTTTGGCACTATTAATTTGAAGTTTGGTGTTCACCAAGAACAGTCACCTTTACAGGACACACAGAAGCACCTCCTGCTGCTTAGCTGGAATTCTTCAAGTTGCTCACAAAGCCACAGCTCTTGGAAGAAGGTGATTACTGAGAATTTTAGCTGGGGTTAGTTGGCTGGTTGTATAGCTGCTCTTTGGTTTGGTTTGGTTTGGTTTGGTTTGGTTTAGTTTGGTTTGGTTTGGTTTGGTTTGGTTTGGTTTGGTTTGGTTTGCTTTGCTTTGCTTTGCTTTGCTTTGCTTTGGTTTGTGTGGTTGAAAATAGCTTGAAAATACACCCAGATAAAATACATCCTAGACATCCAGATAAAAAAAACAAACACAAACCCAAAAATGAAATTCCAACATTTCTTTTTTTTTGGAAATGTCACTATATAGAGTTTTGAGAACAGATGATAAGAACCACTGAGTAACTGTAGGTAGTGCACACAAGAGCTAGTGCTTACTTAACCTTTGGGATTCAACTGATAATGTCGTTAAGATCCATGTTGCTGGATTCTCAGTGTCTGCTCCTTTTTCTCACTCAATTTGAGCAAAAATACTGGTATAGAGATTTAAATCCTGATTGTGATTCATCCATGTTTGAACACCAGAACATCAGGTGAAATCCCAGTTTCATCTATTTTAATTGCTTATGTGCTCTGTGAAGAGATATGCTTTCCTGAAGCCTATCAGGGTCTTAATGTTAGTTAAAGTGGTCTCAAGTTGTGCATGAAGGCTTACAAAAGAACGAGGAGAGTGTGGTTCGTCTTTTCCAACAGATCATTTTAATCATAGCATCAGAGAGAATAGTTCCTTCCAGTATGTTTTTTAGTGCTTTGCATTGCATTGTTTTCATTGTCCCTCACATAGGCTCCCTCTCTTCCCAGGAAGCTATATGCAGGGCTGATTTGGTTTTGGTTTTTTCTTTATCTTCCCTCTATGAATGCCACTTCTCAGGGACCGGCATCTCTTGCAGCCTCCACAACAAACAAACAACAGCTCTTTGATGCAGAAGCTGAGGAAAGAGACCCTTGCATCATTTTCGAAATTCAGTGGGCTTGGCTGGCTCCATGGCTTTAGGCAACCAAGTGGAAGAGAATGCTCCAATTCCAAAGGGTGATCCAGGTCTTTTAGTGGTATCTTTTTCTCCTTTTTCTTTTTCTTTTTCTTTTTCTTTTTCTTTTTCTTTTTCTTTTTCTTTTTCTTTTTTTCTTCTTTTCCTTTTTCCTTCCCTTTTTCTTTCTTTCTTTCTTTCTTTCTTTCTTTCTTTCTTTCTTTCTTTCTTTCTTTCTTTCTTTCTTTCTTTCTT
>WTSP01002728.1:0-22996 GCA_025331215.1 Actenoides lindsayi
TGGCCCGGCCCCCCGGCCTCCGCCGGGCCCGCCGCCTCCCACCGCCCCTCGGGCCCCGCTTCTGGGGCAGCGGGATGCGGGTAGGAGGTCTCGGCGTGGGACGGGCTCCTCCCGCGGGGCCGCGGAGGCTTTTCCCCGTTAGGCGCTTCGGTGCGTTTTGGGTCGTTTCCCCCCCTTATCCTTACGGATGCACCTACGCACGAGGGGGTTCCTATGAGGAGAGGGGGTTTTTTTTGCGCTCGGGTGGGCGCTGGCCCCGGGCGGCCCCGCCACCCCCAGTGCTCGGCCACCTGCGCTGCCGGCAGCGGCGGAGATGCCGGTGGGTGCAGCTCCCCCCGGCCCCGCCGCTGTGGCACCGAGCGCGTCACAGCCGTGACACTTTCCACAGGGTAACCCGGCGGTACCCGGGATTCGGTCGGTAACCGCAGCTGGTCGAGGGAGGCACGAAACGTTTCGCGTCGCCCGGGTGGCTGGCGATGGGCAGCGTGGAGCGAGGTGCCCTCTTTTCGGGGCCAGAAACGGAATGGGAGGAAATCCCGGGCCCCGCAGCAAGCAGGTCGTGTGTAGTACCCCCGTTTATCACCGATTTCAGTGCCCCTCACTCAAGTTGGGCATCCTCGAATATCTATTTCCTTGTTAGAGTTTAAGATTTGGGGTTGTGGAGAAGAGTTTAAGCTTCTGTTGTGGCGTCTTATTCTTTTCATGGTTGTAAGTATTTCCAGATGGGGATTTAGACACCAGACGTAACAATATTTCCATATTTGGTATAGCAGTAGCCCGCATTTTTCACATTTTTCTGCTCTGTTATCCAACCACAAAGCATTCTTGACAGCTTCAGATGTTGTTAAATATAGCCTCAACTTCTGTTCCCAGGGCAGGAAATTCTTTGGAATTCCTGTTTTTCACGCAATCTGTCTATCATGATTTAGGAGAATTGGGCTGGAGGAGCCAACTGGCGTTAGACTGCGGTTTGTTCCTTCGGTGAAAAAAGCCCGGCAGTTGAGTCCGCTACCCAACGGCGTTACAATAAGTCCCCATTCCAGGGATTTTTCTTTCCCAACGAGATGATTGTTCCTAACACAAGTTTTGGGTTGGTTTTGTTTTTTGGTTTTGGTTTGGTTTTTGGTTTATTTTTCGATCGCCTTCAAGGCTGGAAGGTGGAGAAGCAGATTCAGAGGAGAAGCGAAACTTCGCAAAAAAAAAAAACCAACCCACCCAAAACAAGCCAAAACCTCCAGAGCCCACGAAAAGAGGGGTGGGGGAGGGGGGCGAGGAGGGAGACAGTGGCGAGGGAGGGGATGCGAAGAGGAGGGGGCTGTGATTAACCTGTCCGCGTCGCATTTCCATACAGTAAGTGTCTGTGCGCGCCGCTCGTAAAGGATGGGCATGCGGGGAGGGCGAGCGGCAGCAGCCCCGCCGCTCGGAGGCGAGAAGCCCAGACGTCTTGTCGCCTGCCCGGTGCCACAGCCGAAAGGGTTACAGAAAGGACCGTTTCACGGGGACCGAGGTGGGGGGGGTAAGTGCCGCTGCCGCTGCCGCTGCTTCTGCGCAGGGTCCGGGGACGCGGGTGCCGGCGGTGCGCGCGTGTGTACCCGCGTGTGTACCCGCGTGTGTACCCGCGTGTGTACCCGCGTGTGTACCCGCGTGTGCGCGGCTGCCTCTGGCGCGGGGGGTTGTGTTTGGTACCCGCAGGAATAATAAGGCGGCCTTGTTGGACCTCGGCGGAGCCGCAGAAAAGGGAGTTTGTTGTTTGCTGTCTTGGGGAGCGCTGCTCCTGGACGTGGCTTTGGCCGGAGGAGTGCGGCGGGGGGACGCCGGCGACACACGGAGGGGTGCGGACAATGGGCCCCTGTCTCCGGCCGAGCCGGGCGGCAGCAGCAGGCTGAAGCCTTACGGCGGGCTTTCCGAAAACATACACCGGTTTGTTTCGCTTCTCCAACGCGCACCTTTCTCTGAGCGGCTCCAGCCCCGAGGGGACGGAGCGGAGCCGATGGAGACAGCCCGGCTTTGTCGACCCTCCGACGGAAACCGCCGCGGCTCCGCTCCGCGGCACGGGGGGGAGCGGCACCGGCAGCGGCACCCCGGGACGGTGGCCCCCCTCCACACAGCCCCCTCCACGCACCCCTCCGCAGGTCGATGCCGTGACCCCGGGGATGGAGGCGGCGGCGAGCGCCTCGAGCGTCCCCGTCCGAGTGTCCCCGGGAGGGGACACTGGTGCCGCTCCTGGCCCGGGCTGCCGATCCCAGCCCCATCCTCCTCCTGCGCATCCATCCAGGGATGTCCCCGCGGCGGTGGCCGCGTCCGTACCCGGTCCAGGCCTGATGGAGGGTTCCCGTTGTGGGTTTCTCTCCCCGCCCCCAATTTATTCTTTCCGTGCTTTTCATTCAAGTAAATTAGACTGACGTTTTATGTAGTGGTGGTTTTGTGGCTCGGGAAAGGTGACGGGGTGAAAGCTCCAGGCTCTCTTTGCCCAGAAGTTGCTCTTCAGAAGGCAGTAGTGGTTTTCTTCATCACTTACATACCTCAAAATTTGACCAGGAAGGACAATAGCTGAAAAGGAAATTTAGTCTTCAGTTACACGCAGCTATCTCCTGGGACTGCCAATATATACCCTTTAGTGACGTTGCTGATGACAGGAGGTATTTTATGCGTCCGTTAAGAATTGGACGGAGACCACCGGTGAACTTAGGTGGTTGCCAGTAATGGTAGTAGCAACTTTCCATCCCTACTGATTTGGCTGGGGCCCAGCAGGTGATCAGAAGGAACAGGACTTGGTCCCATTTCCAGACTCCAAGCTATCCAGCTAGACTTCCCTCTTGGTTTTGTAGGTATGTGGCTCTTTATGTGGTACTTTAGCGTTAAAACTCTAAAGTGGTTTTCAGATGGACTAGTACTTTTTCCGCAGGATAACTCTTTACGCAGCAGCATTGTGATCAGGAGGAACAAGTCTGTGTGTCAGCACACCTGGATTAATGAAAATGTTGACTTTTTTTCCCCAAATTTTGAAAAAGCAGAAGAAGCTACCACACCAACACCTGGTTAAATTGTCCAGTTTTGCTTTTCAGGCATTGATGCAAACACTTGCTTATTTAATTACATCTAATTTAAGGACATGCACCAATCGTTTTGCTTTGATCTATGACTTTTCACAACATTCAGCAAACGCCCCAGGAAGTATCAGGGAATAGAGCCTTTTTTCACTTGGTTTCGTGTCCTACTGCACATTCATGCAGCTTTGGTGGGAAACTGTAACTGACCCTACATTTGCTCAAAGAAAAAAAGGTTACTGTGAAAGCTTTGAAGCACCTTGTAACAAACCTGTCCTGAGTTTCAAGTAGTTGACTACACTTGAGATGGGTTGAGTTTCTTTGGAGTTCAGGTTATACCGTGACCCCTCCTCTGCACACGCTTCCCTGACACAAACCGTGACCCTGAGTTTACCTTCCAGGCTGTGCCTGCATCTCCTGAATGTACCTCAGGAAACAGGAAAAGGTTTGGAGTATCTTCCTTTTTTGGATTTTGTTCAGTGTAACATACTGTTCCAGACCTTTGTTGACCTAAGTGACCTGGGAAATAGTCCCTGCTTCACGTCATGAAGAGTATTTTACTGTTTCCTCACCTTTTGTGCCGTAGGCAATCTCTGGTTGTCAAGTGAAGTCTGCTGGGAGCTTGGCTAATGCAAAGTCTGCTGGGAGCTTGGCTAATGCAAAGCAGGAATTGGAACTGGTTGGCTTATGGAGCAGGTGTTACAGATTTACTGAGTATATCCTGTCACTTTGACAGGCCTGTGTCTCTCCAGGGAAAGGACTTCCCAGAGAAACAGATCAAGAAAAAATAACTTTATCTTCCCTTCCAGTGTCAGTTTCTTGTGGCTGTGCACAGGGACTGTAGAGCAGCATGAAGTGCTGTGTAGAATAGAGGCTTCTCTGGGTGCTGGTGCTCCCAGTGACAGTAAGTATCCAGTACCAAACCAGAGCACACCAGGGGTTTACAACCACTTGGGTTCTGGAGAAAGATCTTGTTAAAATCCAGTTCCAGACCTTTTATGTACTGTGTTTAATTTCCTCATTCTCTTTTTCCTCTGCCTGCCTGTTTCTTCTTTCTCTCCTCCTCTTTCTTCTCCTTTTCCCCATTCCAGTCCTTTTTCCATGTGGCTTTCCCTCTTCTAGTGTTTACCTACCTCGGGCTGGGCCTCTCCCGCAGCCCCTGCCAGGCCACTGGTTCCTGCTGCACTAAATCAGTCCTCCCAGAGTCAATGGCTCCTCTCAGGCACTCGCAGGAGGTGCAAATCCAGTGGGGCAAATGAAGCATAGCGACACACAGGCAGAGCGGCTGAATACCCAGAGAGTTTCAGCAGCTAAAATTCAAGTGGGTTTAGATTTTTTTTTAAATTATTTTTTTTTTCCTTGCTTTGACTTGCTTGGAGTTTATGTTGAATTCGTTTTAGTATGGCATTTCCTATTTGTTTTCTTCCTCTTTCCTACTGCCCTCTCTTCAGCTATGCTCGTGTCTGTTCATTTTTGTAGAGTTTGTGCCTTGCCTGTGGTTTCTGTGGGGAGGGAGGTGTGTTGCTTTTCAGTATTTGTGCACTGAAAGGCATTTTGCTTTGTAGGTGCGCTGTATTTCCCTCTGGCTGCTGGCAAAGTGTCGCAGAGCTTCCCGTTGCGTGAAAGTGGAAGGGGGACTTGTGAGCCTCCTGACCCTGCAAGGAAACAGAGAAGGAAGATGCAATGTAGCATCCAGTTGTGCTTGTTGCAGGTCTTTGTGTGAACAACACTGCTCTACAGGTACACCTTACACGGATCTAAGGGATGCAGCAGCATAATAGAGGCAAGAAGCATCCCTGCTGGTGGTCAGGGTGTTCCTCGCGAGCTGCTGACCTGCAGTACATAACTGCATGGCTTTCTCACCCCGAGCTGGATGCAGAAATGTGAAGCAGTTACAGCCAGCTCCTCCTTAGTTCCTTCTGCCTAGCCAGAGACTCAAAATACCTTTGTCACTGTCATTCAAGGATCTGACATTTTTATTTTAGTACCTCCATTACTGTTTCCTCAGTGAGACAAGTGGAATACTTAATATATAGTCACCTACTCTCATGGCGGGGTACTTCAACACATGCAGAATCTGCAGTTTGCATCAAGCACATCCCTATAGCTGAAGTTCATAATGAAAAGACTATTATGGACTTTGGCTCTCCATACCACCAAAAAAAATATTCAGGTGGTCCTAACTGGCACTTTCTTAGTCATGTCTATTGTTTTCATCCCATGCAGTGATGTAGCTTGCAAATGATAGCAAAATAGCCTGAAATCTCTTTATATATTCTAGAAACTCTCTTTAGATGTTCTGGCTGTGTCTTGTGAGTTTCCTGAAGGAGGCAGAGGCATCAGGAGCATCCACAGGTTATTTCCCAGCATCAGCTGAGATGAAGGTCCCTGACAGAGATCATACCCTGGATAGTTAATCACCACCTTAGTAGAAACTTCTTAACTTTAAACTTTGGTCCTCAGAGGGCAGGATTTCCCTGTAGAGCAATGCATGTGAACTGACATCTGTTGAGATGAAATAAGCAAGCTCGAAAGAAAACTGCTCATGCTCTCAAGGAGTTACTGGAGCTATCTGAATCTGATTGCAGTCAGCTGAGTTGTGCCTGAGAAACCCTTGATCAAAGCAGCTTCCAGGCTGTGGGCCATAATGGTTCTCAGCTGCTGTCTGCCTCAGACTACAGCTTAACGGCACCTCAGAGACAACTGCCTCCTGCTTTTAGCTGTGTTGAGGGATCCCAGAACACGCTCTCTTTGGTATGTTCAGGTTTGCTTCTTTGGTTTCTTTTCCTGCATTTGCAATACATAGCAAACTCTTCCCCAAAGGTGTTTTGTTTTCTTGTAGTTAATAATCACAGCTACATTTCTTTAAGGCCTGGCTCTGTTGAAGCAAGGGAAACCCTCTGCCTCTGATGCTTCCCCTTCCTCCCTGCTGTTCATGAACTGATGGAACAGTTTTTTGTTGCTGATACATGGATGTTCAAAGGGCTTGCCTAGCCTTTGAGTTTAAGAACAAACTTTTCTGTAGCTGTTTTCTTGGGGAAAAAAATTATTGATTAGTATATGTTTTTTTTTCTTTGCATGCAGATAGGCAGGTAGGCCTTATCTGGCAGGATGCTGCACATGCTCTGCCACACAGTGAATTTTGTCACTTACTGCGCTTTCCAGGCTAGGTGCTAGAAATATCACAGGATTAATTTCAGAATCCCCTGAGGTTCCTGTTGGCTTTGTCCAGAATCATTACTCATTCTTTGCTACGTACACAAGCTTATTACAAAACAGCGAGACCTTAGCTGTGGTTGCTGTGTTACTGTTGCTTTCCATTCCATCTGGGCTCTTACCCTTTGATATGTTACGTGAGCACCTTGCAGTGGCAACTGGCTGTGTTCTTCTGTTGTGTGTGCTGCTTTTGTGGCACACCTGAGCTAACTGATGCAAGGAAGCCAGCCACAACTTCCTCCAGGGCTACTCTGCTGCTGGAGATCAGTTACGTGCACCATTCTCTGGCTTGCGTGCCTCACTTCTACTCCCTGATAGCAGAGTGAAAAAATCAATAGCAGACGAATAAGTAGACACGATGTCATCCTTGCAGATAGGGAGGACGGCCAACAGAATCATGTATGTGCTTTAAGAATGTTTGCAGAGACAGAGCTACGATCCAAGAATGTGGAAAGAGCTGCCCATCCCAGTGTTACGTGCCTGCAAAGAGGGAGAAGCACGAAACCATCACTAGACTTGATTAGCATCCAAAGCTGAAAGATGTGTCTTGTGCCCTGTGGAACTGTTTGGGGTGATTTTTCAAGAGGACTGGAGAAGGAACCGTATGAATGGAATGTCTTCCTTGCCTTATCTCTGCTGGGGGCTAAAATAAACCAGGAGGGAGCCAGCTGGCAAGAGCTGGTGGGCTGCTCTGTGGAAGGGTCTTCGCATGGGCTCCATCCAGCAGCCAGGAGGAAGGAGCCCGGTGGCTTGAGCAGCCCCCCGGGGAAAAGGACATCTCTGGGAGCCAGCCAGGAAGCCTGTCTGCCGCTTACTGTTTTGCCAGGGACTGATGTCTTCAGGAAGTAAAAGGTTAGCAGGGGCTATCAGCAGGGCCACTTAGGTGTGGAGATTTTTTACAATTGCATTACTGTCTCTTTTCCTGTTGTTGTACAGAAATTATGACTCCTGGTGTCAGTGCTGGGAGGAAAGCAGGAGCTCTTTTGCATGGAGCAAGCATTAAAAGCTAGCTGTTAATCAGAAAAGAAAAATAGCACTGGTTGGCGGCTAAACTTTCAGAGAAGTTTGCTTTGGTGTTATTATTCTTTTAACTCTGCAGTCATCTGTATCCTTTTGTTCACAGTCAGCTATGTGTTTGTCACTGTCCTCTCTTGCTGCCTGACCTGAGATCTGCTTCTGAAACTCCCCATGAGCTCAACTTCTAGACTTACAGGGTAATTTGGGATCAGAGCAGAAAAATGGGAGATAGGATGGGTCTTTCTAACCAGTTGTGAGAGGGGAGCCACTGGATTCAAGGAGTGGTCTTTATTTTTTCTTTTCCCAGTGTTTAACAGTGCCATGTCAAAATAAAAATCATTAATTAAAAGTATGCCTTATATGTGCTGCTAAAAACACTTCTAGATTATACACGCTGCAAACAGTAAATATTTCATGTACAGGTTTACTTTTCCTGGTTTATAGATGGCTCAGTGGGCTTGACAGAGCAGCTAGACAGATGTGTTTATAGCAAGCTCCCCGAGTGGGTACAATGCTGCAGTGTTTGGCCTGCAAGCACTGCAGGGGCATGCTTAAAAAAAAAATGTGTTCCATTTACATTGGGGGGTGGGAAAAATTCCTGAGACTGTTTCTATTAATATTAGCTGGTGTAAAACCCCAAATTCTACATTTCAGGCCTTGCATATTTCAAAAACAGAGGACTAGATGGTGGTTGGTGAGGGTGGTGGGGTAAGAAGCGTTTCCTTGCTTACATAGCCAGTGAAGGGACGGTCAAGGCAGTGGTTCTTCTTGCAGGAGAAGAGGGTTGTTGCTGAAATGCTCCTAGTGAAGGTCAGGTGTGAAATAAAGAATTGAGGAGTGAGCAGGGCAGGGCAGCAAACCCTGTGCAGGGGGAAGCGTGGGTAGGTGGGGGCACAGGCCAGCGTGCGGTGGCTGTGGTTTCTTATCATAGAATCATTAAGGTTGGAAACAACCTTCAGGAGCATCAAGTCCAACCATCTACTGAACATTATCATGACCATGGAATAGAAGCAGGGGCTACAGCTGGGAGCCTGGACTTGCTCCTAAAAGCTGAGAGGGACCGGATGCTGTGGGGAAAGCAAAAGGTGCAGAGCCCTCCCAGCGTGGCAGGATGCACACACCTCCCACGCTGACTGGGATGGTGGAAAATCCACTTCCACATTCAGGGAGACTTTTTACATGTTAGTTTTGATCTTGCCTGAGGTCTTAGCCGAGCACTAGCTTCTGATCTTGATTATACTGATGTTAAAGATGATTTATCTGGTCAAAAGTAATGGCATTCATTAATTAGCAGACATTAATTAACTGAAACAGCTGATGTTTGAGTTTCTGGAGTGCTCCCCAGGAATGGGTGGCTGCATCTGCTTCTCTCTGATTTCCTCAGAAGTTGCCCTCAGCTGAGAAGTGAGTTTATTTCTATAATCTGATTAAACAGCTGGCAGCTTTTAAACTCTTGAAGAAAAAAAAAGATTAACTTTTAAAATGGGATTCTTGGGCTGCCTGACTTCTCAGCAGAGTTTTCCGTTGAAGAAAAGTAGAGTTAGGAAGTAGAAGTCTGTATTAGAGCTGGCTAAGAACTTTTATGCTTAAATGTAGCTATATATATAAAAAACATCTAATAGTCATCTTGGCGTGTGAATAAAGCTCAGGGGTCCTAGTGAGGTTGTTTTGCTTGCTCAGAATCACAGAATGTTAAGGGTTGGAAGGGACCTTGAAAGATCATCTTGCTAAACCCCCCCTGCCAGAGCAGGACCACCTAGAGCAGGTCAGAGGAACCTGTCCAGGTGGGTTTTAAATGTCTCCAGAGAAGAAGACTCCACAACCCCTCTGGGCAGCCTGTTCCAGGCTTCGTCACCCTCACAGGTGGACCTCTTATGCTCCAGCTTGCACCCGTTGCCCCTTGTCCTATCATTGGACATAACAGAGAAGAGCCTGGCTCCATCCCCCTGACACCATTTATGTATTTATAAACATTAATGAGGTCACCCCTCAGTCTCCTCCAAGCTAAAGAGACCCAGCTTCTGCAGCCTTTCATCATAAGGGAGATGCTCCACTCCCTTCATCGTCTTTGTGGCTCTGCACCACATCTGAATCTCACCAGCTTCACCCACAGAGGACATCTTTCCCTGACTGCGAGTGACCTGCCATCCTGTTGACACAAGAGCACAGGGCCACCCCATGGGTACCTGCTCAGTGCAGGACAGTATCATGCTGGTAAAAGCAGCTCAGCACCTCTCCTTTCTTACAGGGGCTTTCCAGCACAGGGCTGTTGGACTGCCTTTGCTTTCGAGCCCCAGCTGCAGCTTCCTTGCCTGCAAGCTCCTTTGCTGACAAGTCCTCTGTGCCCACTACCCCGCCACACTTGGGAGCATCACGAAAGGAGGGTGCCAAGAGCTTCAGTCTCCCAGGGGTAGCAAACCAGCACATTTAACCTACTGTGTGACCTGGCAAGGACTTGTGACTCTCTGTGGAGTTTATGGCAGGATACCCTTGCCCAAGTATCGCACGTTTAGGAGGCTACACAGTTGATCACAGCCAGATCCTGAAGGGCAGCTGGCGTGGTGACAGTAGGCTTAAAAAATGAATGGTCAGCTTCAGTCTGGATGTCACCATCATTTTAATGCTAATGGACTTTTTCCTCAGCCAGCCTCCCATCTGAATGGGGAGCACAGAAACATCCCAGTATTTATGGGATTTAAACTAGATTAGTTACAAACCTATAAAGCAAAGAAAGAGACAGTTCATCCAGTATTGGGGAGGGGAGTGTTAAAAATGCCAGCTCAGATAAAATATTATGGGAGTTGAGTAACTGTAAATAAGAACCTTGCTTATGAAATAGCTTCTTATGTGAGCTTGGGATGAGGGCCAAGAGAATGTCTAGGGCTTGGGGAAATTTATTAGCCCAGATCAACAGGATTTCTGGGACTCGGGAGATGGGGTGGCAAAGAATTTGCCTGTTGGAGTGTGCGCTTCCTCCATTCATGCCTGCAGCAGGAGTTTCACTTAGAAAACTTTTGAGATGGTTCATTTGCATTTTTTGAATTTTCTTGGTTCTCATTAGCAGCTGCAGTTCTGTCCTGGGACTTGAGAGAGCTGGGTTCAAGCTCTGGGTTTCCCCAGCCTGCCAGTGTGGTCTTGGGCAAATCATTCACCTCCCTGTGCTTCAATGCCCCTCTGTTGAGAGGAGATGAACGTTCTTTCCTGACTCATGGAGGTGCCAGGAGGGTGTACTAAGGACTAGGAGGCACTCAGATACCTGAAGCTTGAGTGAGCGTACTGTGGGTGCTTAGGAATGACGAGGACACGTGCAGAGCAGCTACAATACACAAGTTGACCCCTTGCAGGGGGAGGAATGGCATTTGGGGGGTGGGGAGTGATGGATCTTCACTTTGATCCCAGTCATTTTAGTCACTGCCATGATTCTCCCTACTCAGACACCTTTATTTTATACCCTCTGTCAGTGCAAGCTGGCTGTCCTCATACGGTCCTTGGTGTCCTGCTGATATTAGGGTCATCTTGGCTGCATGTGCACTTTAAAAGGAGCATGTACTCATCAACAGTGCAAAACCTGGGAACCTGTTGCCTTTGTCCCCCCATTTTTCATCTCTCTCATTCTCACTTGCTGTTCCTTCTGCTATTCCTTACCTGTATTCAGCTTTCTGTCTGGCTTCTTCCAGCACATCTCCCCTTCTGCCTTCACTTTGGTATTTCTGCTTCCACCCCCATTCTCATTCCCATATTTTGTTTTATTTTTCTTATCTTGTTTTTGGAACCCATCCTTCACCACTCCTATGTATTTCCATTTTCCTCCCTCTAGTTCCCAGTGCTTTTCAGTAAACAGCATCCCTCTCCTATTCTGAGTCACTGCCCACTGACAGTGGAAAGATTGCATCACGAAAATGATGCAAAGATCTCTCAGTTTAGAGTGGGGGGTAGGTGAGGGTGACCTCGCTCTACCTCTCAAGCCACAAGGTCTTAATTCCTCAGCCAATGTTTATTTGTCCATTTCTCTGGCATTCAATCCCTCTTTGTTCCCACCCCAGTATAAGTACCTGTGTGGGTTGTGAGGATGCTGCACCGTGTCCTGTATCCCCCCCTCTCCCTCGTGCTGGCAGCCAGTACTCGAGTGGCTGTTGGTAACGTATGTACTTAGCTCAAGTGTGGGAAAACTTTCAGACTTGAACTCTGCTTTGTATTTCCATGCCATATGAAACTCCTTGAATGTTTGTCCTTCCCTTCACGTGGCTGAGACCTGCTCTTGTATTGCACTGACATGTGTGAAATCTATTTGGCCCTTTTTTTTTTTTTTTTAATATGCTGCTTACAGTATAAATACAAAAGCAGACAGCAGTTCTGAAAAGCAATAAATGTAATGGTGGTGCTGGTGGTGGTGGTGGTTGTTATAAATAGCGCAAAGGATTTAGAAGCTATTCAGTCTTTCGGATGGGAATCACAAGTGTTCTGTGTAATACAATCTTAAGGCTCTTGTATTTAGCTATTAAGTCTTCCCAGTTATGATTGGCCCAGTTCACTCATTACTGGTTGGCTTCAGTGTGGGGTGAGTTTGCTCTCTCCTCACAGAAATGAGGCTTAGACTCCAAAACCCTGGTGTGCTAAATGGTATGCCTGACCTGTACCTGCATCCAGCACCCTTGTTCATGCAAATCAGGTCTTTGCATATGCAACTGGACCGTTTGCATAAAGAACCGTGGTATTTCCACACATGGATTTTTGAGGTTGGTTCCTAAAATCAGTGCTGCATTTTTTCCTCTGCTGGAGCGAAATGCAAATATTTATTTATTGACAGAGCTGGAGCTGATTGTTTTCCCTGTCCAGGTCTGAGCTGTCTGTTCCGTCAGATGAAAAACAAGTAGTATTCTGATTTTCTTTCTAAAAATGCATTTGTTCGTAACTTCTTTGAAAACAATTAGTGTCTGGTCTCTGCCAGCCCCGGTAGAGTGCTATATATATTTGTGTGTGTATGTATATGTATATCAAAAGGGGCTGAACGCCCAGAAATTCTCTTGGCAGCCCTGCTGTCTGGTTAGAAAAGGAAGTGAGCTACAAAATCTGAACATTCAGTTCTGAGACTTGAAAGCTTTCTGGATTTTATTACCGACTCAACAGGGTTTTCATTATGTATGTGGCCAAGAGGAGAGGTTTACGCAAGAGGAACATATTGTCGTTGAATATGTTTGTAATTTTACACATTGTTAAATAATTCAGATAACTAGATGTCTCCTAAATGGACAAAATAAAGTGTTAGCAGCAGCGGCACAGAGCAGTCAATACAAAAGAGTGGACGACCCCCATCCGAAAGCTGATTTCCAGTGCAGAGGAGTCTTGATCCAGATGCTGAGTGACATTTTGCCGTTGATGTGGATGGGAGCCATCTTTCCCTCAGTGTTTCTGGAAGCCTCTCGCTGCCTGTCAGTCTCTTCTGCTCCAGATGATAGTATCTTCAGCTTGCCTTTTTTTTTTTTTTTTTTTTTTCCCCTCCTCTTTGCTTTTTAGTAACTCAGTGCTATTTAAACAGCAGTTTGAGGCAAAGTTTCTTCTGCTCTCATTTTCATGTTAGGTTTAGGAAGGAAAATATTTTGAGAAGCGGATTATCACGCAAAGAGAGAAGGTGTGAGATGCAGGAACTGAGCTGTAAATACAGGCTGAGGCTGTGTCCTGCTGTCCTGGTCACCTCCAGCAGCAGGGGATGTGCTGTCGGCTCACGCCCTGTGGCCGGTCAGCTCTGCCACAAACCAGCTTGACAGCAAAGTGAATTCCTGTCCCACAGACAGCGCAGTCCCAGCTAATTTTGCACTTGTTCATGTGATGGGTATTTATTCTTCATTGTCTTTAAAAGGTATTTATTTTTAAACCTCTGTGGTCTCTGGTGCCATACAGTCTTACTGCATGTGTTCCCATGAAGCTGCTGTCAGGGCGAAATGCTATCTATATGTGCCTTTGCATTTACATGTGGGAAGCCAAGGCACAGGGAAAATATAAGACCACTGGATAATTCAGGCTGGAATTCAGAACCCAGTCTGAACCTCTCTCACTCACGTTTATGCCTATACACACCAGTGTGAGCAGCCTGGCTCTGCCTTCTGGGTGACTGTGCTGGAGGTGCTGGGGGCTGCTTTTGGGCCACCCAGAGCCTTCCTCTCTCTTTCCCTCAGCCCAGCAGATCGATGGCCATCTTCACTGGGAGCTTGTGCGTGGTGTGTGTGCAAAAAGCTGCTGTCTTCCTCGCTTTCCACCCCTGTTGCAGCCCCTGACCTGTGTCTTCATCTCTTTCCACCCCTACTGAAGCCCCTGACCTGTGTCTTCATCACTTTCCACCCCTATTGCATCCACTTGAGGGAGGGAGAGAGAGATGCTGGTTTCCTTCAGCGGGCACTATGGTGATGTGCTCAAAGCTGTGCTGTGGCTGCACCACCATCCTGCTGCTGCCCAGGACAGCAAACTCCATGGTTACTAGAAGGGGCTTGCCTTTGGCTTTGGTCTTTAAAAGAAGAAAGATGATATAGCTTTAGAGTGTACAATGCCTCCAACATTCTAAATTGAGCTGAGTAGCCTCTCATTTTTGGCTTTGATTTGTTCCCTTTGTTCCGTCATGTGTCTTCATGGAGAAACATCTACTCCCACTGCTCTTATCGCAGCAGCAGCACATCTGTGGCACTGAAGTACATGCAAGTCAGCAAAGTTCAAAGGTGTTTCCTTGCTGTTCCTTCATAACGAGCCTCACTGCAGGTAAACACCTATGCAAAATAGAGCCACTTTTAATGTGCGCAGTGCAACGTGTGCCTGCCCAGCTGCGTGTACCAAACAGAGGAGTTTATTGGCTTTTTTTCTACCTACCTCCCTGCTGCTGTGCTGAATGACCCGTGGCAAGGCTGTGCAGCAGTCGGGGCGCTCGCCGAGCCTCCCACCCACAGCGGGAGGTGGGAGAGCGGGGACTGCACTGCTGGGCTTGCTGGGGCCACAGCGGGAGGGCCTGGAAAGGGGACTGTGCTGATGCCTGAGAAGGTAACTGGGAGCCCCCGTCATGGTTCCCTCCATCCCTCCCTGTCCTTGGCGCTCAGAGGGGTGTGGTACATGTCCAGTGCCTCCTGGCCTTAAGGAAGTTTTCACTTGTGGCTGACTGTGGGCTGCTCCTGCTTTATACCATAATGTTTTTGTACCGTCGTTATGCTGGCTTTCTTATTAAATGTTTTGGGTTTTTTTTCAGTCATTTTTGCCTCCTAGTTTGCCCTCCATTTTCGAGTCTGTTGGGTCAATATGAGCTAACCATGAACAGAAGGTTTTTATTTCAGAGAGATTAAGCTGGAGGCAGAGCCCAGGAAGGTGAGCAGCTGAGGGAAGGAGGGATACCCTGCTGAGCTGTCCTGGGAGAGCTGGCAGCCTGAGCACAGCTCCAGTTAGAGGCTGGAGGAAGAATCTATGGTGGGGAGGCAGAGGGAGAGGCTGTGAACGCCCTGACCACAGAAAATGCCTCCTTGGCCCTTGCATGGTCTTCAGACACTGGAAAGTCCAACCGCGAGACACAAATCCATAGGAAATGAGGTCTCATTAGTTCCACTGCCCACAACTTGCTCATGGCTCCACTAGCGCTTCCAAGTGTTCAGTTTGGTCAAAGGGCTACTGGAAACTAGGCAGATGTCTTTCCTGAGTCACCCTGTCTTTCTACCTCCACAAGGTCAAGGTGCTTTGCAGGCCAGGGTGCTGCTAGAGGAGGTCATGTCCAGCTGTCCATTGTTGTGCAGGCATCCAACCTGCATCTGGTCTGCTGGTGCGTTGAAATCCATCTGGACCTTTGTTTTTGCCAGAGATTTTACCAACCAGAAAAATGTGGCATTATAAGAAGGCTGTACCAGCTTGTTATTCATATCCTCTCCTTAGTGAGAAAGAGCCAGAGAGCATGTTTTAAATGTAACCCACGGTCAGATGGTGTGGTGAGTGCTGGAAGCCTGGGCTGCTCTGGCAGAAAAATAATTTCCCCTTTTAAAACCACTGAACAGTCCTTGTTCCTCAACACTCCAGCTGGTCAGCTTGGCCCTGCAGCCTGGGTGTGGAGACATGGCTGGATCCACCTCTGGTGTCACTCAGCACCCTGAGGTGAGCTCTTGCTGCAGCCAAGGGACAGGCTCTGCTGCCAGAGAAGAGGGGCTGGGGCAGGAGATCTGAAGGGATGTTCTGCCTCCTCCCTGGCTGGCAGCTTTGCAGCCTATTTGTGATGTGTGGCAGGGGGGTAATGATTCAGAGGGAGCAGAAGTGTCAGGGATGGGCAGAGGAGAGGGCTGGGGGTGTGCCTGGTGCTGGTGCTGCCTCTTGGGGTTGGGTCCCACCAAGGGGTTTGCTGCAGCTCCATCGTGCTGTCCCGAGGCAAGCGGCAATGGGAGGTGGTGAAGCAGTGCCTGGGAGAGGCTTTGTGCCATGACACACAGTTTAAAAGGAAAAAAAACCAAAACAAAACAGCCCTTCGAGCTCATCTTACTAGGGAAGAATTACCTGAATGCTTGGGCAGGCACTGCTCAGTGCATGCTACACAAAGCTCAGGCTTTGTGGAGCTGAAAGCACTGCCAAGCCCTTTTCTCCTGCCTGTGTCACTAAGGCTGCACCACCACCTCTCATCTCTCTCCCCAAGAAACACAACAGCCCTGTGACAGAGCTTTCCAAGTGTGACACATTTCTCTGAAACTCCTTTCAAATGTCCCTAGCAATAAACTACTCTGGCTCATTTTGCCCGTGGCCCTGCACGGCCGGTGCCATGGTGGGTGAGGGGGGTGAGTCTGTGGGTACAGCCCTGGCTCAGCCAGTGAGGAGCTGCTGGCCACCATAAACAACCCCTGAAAGGGGGGAGGTGTTGCTGGGGAGGTGCCATCAACACCCTTCCTAGTGCTGCCCAAGCCATCCTCTCCAGCCACTGGTCTGAGTGCTGTGCCCAGTTGAAATGGGCAGCTGGCATCTCGGTGGCCAGCTGCAGCCCAGAAACATCACATCTGGAAAAAGGGCATTTGAGCTGCTTCTGGGGATGAACCTGTGCATGTGCCAGGGCTGACCCAGCTCACCCCTGCTTGCAGGAGGGGTCCCTGTGCTCCCTGGGCATGGGAGGGTCTGGGAGGCAGGCTCAGAGGAATTTGGGTGAGATGCCAACGCCATCCCTTGATGCTCCCACCCTGTGTCCTCTCATCCTGACGTTGTGAATAGACTCCTTAAACAGTAGGGGAAGGCAGCACTTCAATATCAAATCTAGTCCATTAAAAACAAAATGATGTGGAGATTTACATCCTCTGAGCTTACCTTTGTGATTTTACTATCATTTTTTCCAGTGTCTTCCCAGTACTTTTCTCTGCTCCATTGCTGTACATCGAGGCAGAGGAATTTTACCTGTGCAGAGGAAGAAGTTAACCAGGCTTTTTCAGATGTTCTAATAAACAGCCTGAGAAAGCTTTACACATTGACCCCACATGATTTTAGTCATCCAAGATCTTATTTACAGCTGGACCTTGCCTAATTTAAAAAAAAAACACAACAGAACATCCATAGAACTTCTGTAAGTACAGATCACCTGGCTACATGAACAAAAAAATCTCCTAAGGAAGAAATTTCCAAGGGAAAGTGGAAGTAAATTCAAAAGAATATTAATTTAAAATAAATAAAGAAAAAGTAAAAGAAACAAGCAAACCAACAAAACCCCCAACAAACAAAAAAGCAACCAAACAAACACATGAATATGGAGTTATATTCTTATTTAGGAGGAGATGGTACCATTCAGAAATGCTGAGTGTTCCAGCCCTAGCGCCCTCTGCATGTCTTCTGGCCTCATTCCATGATGCTCATAAATATTTGAACTCATTGGTGCATTAATCCTTTCCAGCAAAGCTGTTAGCCTAGAAGGGCTGCAGCCGACTGTGGATCCCACGGGATGGTCTGGTAGTTCACAAGTAGGGATTGATTTATTTATTTATGTTTATTGTCTAACAGGGGTGGCTGGAGGAGGACGGGAGAGCTGAAGGTGATGGTGCTGGCAGGGGATTGTCCTTGGCAGGTCTTTGCAGGGCTCTCCTGCCACCCTCCCAAACTGCACATGGAAGTTTTTTGTCTTCTTCCCCCTCATTAAAGGGAAAAATTAGAAGAGCTTTGCTGGAGATGATTGAGGAGATGGGTTCTGATAGCCACAGCAATGGTGCAGCAGGGAAGGTGAAACAGCCCTGGAGTGATTTGGAGCAGCACTAAGACTGCTCTAAATTATTCAAGCTATTAACAAATTGTAGGAGTTGCCATCCTGGAGTGTGTTGGGGTTCAGCAAAACCTTCTTGTGTCCAGTGAGTTGCTGGCAGATTCCCTGCTCGGTGATGGCACAGGAACATGTGTGATAGAACATCATCCTGGTGTGGGTCAGGGGTGCCAGTCATCTTGTGGCTTAGAGGGTCAATGGTATCCTGGGGTACATTAAGAAGAGTGTATCCAGCAGGTAAAGGGAGGTTTTCCTCCCCCTCTACTCTGCCCTGGTGAGACCACACCTGGAATGCTGTATCCAGTTTTGGGCTGCCCAGTTCAAGAGAGACAGGGATCTACTGGAGAGAGTCCAGCAGAAGCTATGATGATGATTAAGGGACTTTGAACATCTCTCCTATGAAGAAAGGCTGAGAGACCTGGGGCTGTTTAGTCTTGAGAAGAAAAGGCTGAGACGGGATCTTATAAATGTCTATAAATATCTGAGGGGTGGGTCTCAAGTAGAAGGGGCCATTCTCTTTTCTGTGGTACCCTGTGATAGGACAAGGAATAATGGGTATAAGCTAGAACATAGGAAGTTCCACCTCAGCATGAGAAGAAAATTCTTCCCTGTGAGGGTGACAGAGGCTGGAACAGGCTGCCCAGAGAGGCTGTTGAGTCTCCTTCTCTGGAGACTTTCAAGACCCAACTGGATCTGTTCCTGTGTGGCCTGCCCTGGGTGATTCTGCTCTGTCAGGGGGTTGGACTCGATCTCCAGAGGTCCCTTCCAACCCCTACCATTCTATGATTCTATGATCTGCCTTGGACACGTCAGCTTGCCACAAGACTCCCCAGTGAGGAGAGTGACACGCATATTTTTTTGGAACAGTTTTGTTCCAGTTCTAGGAAACAAAAAAGGCCAGAAGCCAAATGGAAATGGAGCATTTTGGGGAATTAAAAAAAAAAAGAAAAAAAAAAAAGAGGTAGAAGGTGAGGAGATCGCAACGTGTTTGTAATCAGCTGTCACACTGAAAAGATCCAGCATGAGGCTCTGAGTTCAGCTGGAGTACAGAGCAGCAGAATTATATGCAAGTGTTTTATTTCATTAGGAAAATCAGCATCTAATCTGTGTGGGAAATGGTGAGCTGTTTCCGCAGAAGTCCTGGGGTTTTATATTTATTTGTTTGTTTGCCACCATACGCATTGTGTTTGTTGAAGAAAAGTATTTCAGTCAAAGAAAATATGACGCAGAAGATTCAGGGTGCCATTTGATAAACAATGGGCTGCAAGTTGTCAAAAAAAAAAAAGGCAAAAAAAAAAAGGCGAGTCTGGCACATGCTGAATCCATTCCTTTCTGTGCAGGAGGAAAAATAACAATTTATTTCCCATATAGCCAAACTCTTTCACAATCTGCATTGCTCAAGGCTTGAGTAATGGCCAGCAGCAGCAGGGACATTCATCTGCTGGGATGCTCTTTGCAAGCAAAGGTAAGTCAGGTGGTACACCACCAAGCTCTCGGTGCCCCCGTGACTGATAAAGGGGCTTAAAAGCAATGTTGTCTGCACCTTGATACAGAGTTAATTAGTTTTCCCTGCCAAATAGCAGTGGGCAGCATCTGAAACACTCTGAATGGTTTTCCATTTGGGCCGGGTCTACTCAGGGTGCTGGTTTGGCCGAAGGTTGCTCGTGTGCCTCAGATGCCTCAAATGAGCTGTTTTACAGCATTACCCATTACTGACTCAAGATGGTGATACAAACAGTGCACAGTCTGGATTTCATCTTTCTGGCTCGTGTTGGCTGACGAGTTAATCTTAAAATAACAATTGTCTGATGAGGAAAATCCCACAGATCTAGGCAAGCAGATTGTAAAAATAGCCACCCTCATGGGTAAGAGTCCCAAATTAATTTCTTGAACCCTGCTGTGGCTAAGGGCTGTGGGCATGTACCTGTTATCAAAAAAGGGAGCAAAAGGGCTGGCGAGAACTCCCCTTTAGTCTGCCTGGCATGACTAAATATCTGCAGGTCAGCAGAAGATGTATTTATAGTTGTAACCACATGAAGCAAGAAAGCCTACACTTGCCCTGTATTTTTCCATGAAAGAGGTGAAGTAATTCAGGGTTTATGAATAGATCACTGTTCCTGGACCTTCTTTTTTGACCCTGATTCTCTTTATATAAGAGTCCTCTGTTCCTCCTGTGGATATGTTGTGTTTTGGTGATTTTTAATTTTTTTTTATTTTTAATTTTTTTTTCTGGGAAAGTTATTTTTGGAATGATGGTTTCTAATTGATGCTAAAGCATGCAGTAAGGCTTTTCTATATATTCTGTGTGCTCACACTTGTTTTATGTAATAGCCACCAAAATTCAGCTCACTTGCTTTCAATTTTCTTTCCATGCTTACATCTGCTTTTCTTTTCTTCTCTTTATTAAGTTTTCCAAACACATTGTTGGACATAAAGGATTCAATTCAAAGTCCAGAGCTGCAGTAATATCTGTTCTGTTCGTGCAAAAATATTGATGTCTTAGTAAGTTAATTGTCATGTTATGTCGTCTGCTTAGGCTTTTTTTTTTCCTGTGGAGAAAAGCTAATGGACTATTTTAACAGGTTTATATGTGCTCAGAAAGACAAGGTAATGAATGAATGTATATTTCGGACCTACTCTGCTTACCCTTAAACTCAAGAGGAGAGGCGTGGAGCAAGGAAAGACAATTGGTTTTACTCAGTTTGTGAAAGCCTAAATCTGAGCTGCCTACTAATTAAGACCAGTAATCCCAGTTTTAAAATACTTATGTGCTGAAAGAGCTGAAATGTTCCCAGATAGTGACTTCATAGCATGAGACCACATCATTATTACGTAAGAGTGTTCTGGTTATCTGCATTTTGAAATCTTTTCTAAATGCAGGAATGAAAATAGAGCTTGGCAGAAGGATGGAGACTGAAAACTTTTGCTGGGAGAGTGCTGTTGAATAGAGGCATGTTTTCTTTGCACCATTTCTCTGCTTCTTGGAAAAAAAATAAAATCTAATAAACAAAGCTAATTTTGCTGAGGGAAGAGATACAAGGTCTTTTTGCAAACATTCTTTTTTACTGTAAGCCATACTAAGACTGGGATGCTTTCCAATCTTGTTATGCTCCTAACATCTTGCTTGGGCGTACAATCAGGCTGGCCTTGCCTTTGGGAAGTATTGAAGATATAGGTTGCTCAAATGCCTTAAGGCCTGAGCCTGGAAATTAAATGTATGGAAGGCTCCACCTTGCTCCTAGTCAGAGGAATGCCTTTTTTTCTACAAAACCAGGTTTGGTAAACCCACATTTGAAAAAGCCATTGAAGTTTATTGTGTCAGTGACTCGTCCTGGGGGTGAATAGTGCTGGGGTTGGTACTGGTTTTCTTTAAGGGATATTTTAACCTTTGTTTTGTTTCCCAGTTCAAGAGCTTTTTTGTGAATGAGATAATCTGTTATTTTCAAAACTACAACTAGGTACTTTTTAGGCTGTTGATTTGATGCCATTTTTCGTACCCGTTATGTCTTTCCTGTAACTCAGTCCCAGATTTGAACAGATATTCTCCAACATGTGCTAAAGTAATTTTGTCCCTGAAGTGTCTATAGATCATTACAGACCACATCCCAGAGCAGGTGTCCGTGGATGGGGATGACCATTTTCCATCTGTTTTATTCCCTGGCTTATTTGTCACTATTAAATGATTACCGCGGTGACAGAACTCCCCAAGTATGCATTACTGAATTTCTATTTCAGCCGGGAAGCAAAACGATAGCCCTTTGGCATGCACACAGCCAAAGGAAGACAAATATGAGCAAAGTGGGGCTTTCAGTTCCCATACCTTTGTGAGATCGCTTTTTTAAAATAACCTTGTAAGGCTTAGTAAAGAGCCTCTGCCACTGCAAACTCAGCTGCAAAGCCATCGAGGCCAGAGCTGAAACTAAGTGGAAAGTGGGCTGACCAGGAGAGTTCCAGGTGAAGCTGGTGAGCACAACCCCAGAAGACCAGTTAAGGTCAGCTCAATATGCTTATTAAACTAGACCCATCAGGCAAAGCAATATTACCAGGCATTAGTGTTCTTTCTTGGTTACCAGTACTGACTCAGTTAACAGCATGAGATTAATTTATAAACTCTATTTTTATTCCATTGCTCAGTTCCATTTAACTATAAATATTTCACAGTCTTAAATAAATCCCATCAGAAACTGAAGTGGTGTTATAAAAACATGGTGTTATTAGGGCCACATCCCCATTCCTTGGCCCTAAAAGCATTTAGTGCTCCCAGAGTGGAGGCAAGAAAGAAGCAACTTACCAAAACATGTATCACACTTAAAAGAGTAAGTTTTCAATTGACCCACGACTGAAATGATAGGGCTACAGGTTACAACCAGTGTAGGTGACAAGAAGTCTAGGTTACAACCAGCCTAGGTTACAACAAGGTGCTCTAGAAGCCATGGGTCAGCACAGCTTCAGGGCAGGGGGATCAAAGAGCACAGGGGCTGGACCCAGGCTGCTCTTATTTTTAAGGTCCTGACTCAGTGCAGTCTGGAATGATAAGGACTGGGAGGTTTCCCATTGATAGCTGCTGGGTCCCAGTGGAAGAACTGGCTGCTCCCAGTGGGCAGGGGCTTGTATAGAGTCAGGAGGACAGCAGCTAAGAGGAGCACAAACTCTCCTGCATCCTGATGTGCCTCTGGTGACCGGGGTGCTGGTGCTGCAGAGTGGTGAGAACTGTTGGCTTCTGACACCCATCTGCAACTCCCTGGTGTATTTCTGCTTCCAGCAGTGTGGTTTTTTTATATATATAAATATTACATTTTAAGCAATTGCAGCATGAAGGTTGATCTCTGTGCAGCCACCTTCTTTGTGACCCTCTTCCATGCTCTGATGAGTGTGAAAGCTGATGGGGGAGCCCTGAGGTGGCTACATGGGGCAGCAGGAGGGCTCTGGACCTGTGGGCCAGTGTCAGGAGCATCCATCTCACACCTCTGCCAGGAAAGCAGGGAAATGAAGAAGCTGTGTGCCCTGGCACACTGTGCATTAGGGGAAAATTCACTGGGAAAGGTGTTTGCACAAAACACCTAGAAGCCTTTCAGGCATTTTTTGAGGTGGGGACAGGAAGGTACTGGAGAAAAAACTGCGGGTTGGAAAGGTATTTCCAACCATTTTTAAAGTAAACAAATTCCTTTTGAAGTTGTGGGCTTGTTGCATAAATTGTGCATTTGACAGAGTAAGTTGTGGGATGTTATGGTAATTACTAATGTCCCTTGAATATTTGGTTAACCACTATATATAATCCCACATGCAGTAGCCTTTCCAGGGAGAATTTAGATCTACCCTTTGGGCAGGATTAACTGTTACTCTCTTGTTTCAGAAACTTTGCAATTATTTGATTCCAGCACAAGGAGTTTTCCATTTTGGGAGGGATTTATTAAAAAAAAAAAAAAAAAAAAAGGTGTCCTTTTGAAATCTGACATGTGAAAACAAATTCATTCCTGTACCT
>WTSP01002728.1:23096-49168 GCA_025331215.1 Actenoides lindsayi
TTTGCAAGTATTTGATTCCAACAAAAGGAGTTTTCCATTTTGGGGGGGATTTATTAAAAAAAAAAAAAAAAAAGGTGTCCTTTTGACATCTGACATGTAAAAACAAATTCCATCCTGTACCTGGGTGTGCTGAGCTGTGAGGTGACTGCCTGGGCACTGGGTGGGAGGGGTGGGAAGGCTGTCGTCCCATCTACAGACCGTGGCTCTGTTGCAGAAATGGATTTGACTTCTTTCCGCCCTAGACCCAGACACACAGAAAATGCATTAGTGCAATGCTGAGCTCAGCATTTCAGGGCAGATTCTTGCAGAGATATTAACACTTGAGAAGGTACCTGTCTGAACCTACTTCTCCTCCTGGCATCCAAGGCACATCTATGCTGCCCCACCCTGTCCCCTAAGCTTTTCTTCTTCTGGTTACTTTATCCTCACCTTCCTTCTCAGTTCTTCCTAGCAAAACCTCCCTGTGTTCACACCCTGGAGCCTGCATGCACCAGGCTGTTTGGGCTCAAGGCAGAAGGGTGACGTGCTCTCCCTAAGCTTACTTCTTCTCTCTGGAGAATGACACATCCTCGGGCTATCACCCTTGCTTTGCAAGTGGAAAAAAAAATGCTTTAAGATACAGGCCTGTGCATTTAGGTCATCTTCTAAATCAAGAATTTTTCTGTGGTGTATTAATGTACAGACACCTGTGCTTTCAAAAGAGCTTCTAGTCTGGGTCAGATTGGCTAAACTGGGGTCTCTAAATGGTAGCAGTACCTCTCTGCTTGGCTTTACAGTATGCTTCTATAAATTTTATTAGTCTCCAGTTGTTATCCATTTTCAGATCGTTTTCTTTCTGTTTGGGATGCCTGTCTTGTTCTTCATCACTGAGTCAATACAAATCTTACAGTGCTCTAGCCAGAGTTACCCTTCCACTGGTACTTCTTCCACCTTCATGACAGTTTGTCTCATAAATGCCCTCAGGCATCACTGGCTCAGCTCCTCATGGCTGCTCTGATACCAGAGGGAGAAACCAGGCTCTGTAATTGCTATCTTTGATACTTGCTGTTTTTCAGAACATTAACTGCAAATAAAATAATATGTTACAGTCACCTGCCATCAGAAATCTATATAACCTAGTTAAAATAAGATCTTGGCTCACTGGAGTACAATTTGAAGCTTAGGCAAATGTCAGCCATAAGCCTTTGCACTCTTCTGCATAAAACAAGTCTGAGTCTATATTGCAAAAATGATTTTAAATATAAATTAAATACGTATTTCACTAGGGATAGGCCTTTTTTATAACCTGCAGAGGTTAAAAGAGTAAGCTTTAACAAGCTCTCAAGTGTAGAAACCATGACAATCACCCTGGTGCCTTTTTGGTTGTAGGAAGAGGTGTGGGGTGAGGCATTTCAGTATTTAGATACTTGCAGTAGAAATCCAGTAGCACAGATATTTCAAAATCTGTATAATTTCATGTTTTGTTTTCCATCTTCACATGCTCACTTGAAGGCTTCCAGCTTTGGTTTTTTCTGAAATGATACATAGTGCTAAACACGCTCTGCAGAGTTAACTAGGCATGGGAATAGTGTTGTTCCTGATCAGTGGAAGTAAATATTTATCAAATACTAGGTACAGACCTTGCCATATCCATTAGTTTTCATATGATTTGGAAATAGAAATGGCTTTACCTTTGGTAAATTGGCAGTGCCCAGAAATTTGCTAGGTGCTTTAGGGGAAATTCTCATATTGGAAATGGTGCAAGTTTCCCAGTCGGAGAGCTTAGTAATCCAAGTTTAAGTCAGACCTAACGCTGAGTGTTTCTGACAGAAGTGGGAATGGAGAACAGGGGCCAGAGCAGCAGTTTTTGGGTCTGGGCACCAGCTCTGGATGGGGATTATGGTGGCTACCATCTGAGCAGGGCAGCTGGGGGAAGTGTTTTGTTCCTTCTCAGCTTTTCTATGGGTACAGGAACCTGTGCTGTCCCACAAGCCAGCTCCTTCAGCAGCCTTGCCTGCAAGCACCCAGGAGAAGGGTTAAGTTATATTGCAATGTGGTATAACTTCTTGAGAAGCTAATGCAAATAACCAGGCATTACCTTGTTTGCATTGTGAGCAGACTGGCAAGAGTGAGTTTAAGGAGGATTTTGAAAGATAATACGTGGTGAGCTGAGCAGAACTGGCAAAACATTTTCTTGTGGAGAGGTGGTGCAGAAGAAAGAGAAGAAAACATAGTCAGGGTGCACCTGAAAAGGAGTACCAGGGATGTGAATATAAGAGATGGTCTTAGAGTCTGACAAGAGCAGGACTGGCTTTTCAAAGATGTCCAAGGAGTAGATCTGCAAGTGGTTAAAACATTTATACTGAGGCCAGAGGGACTGAGGGCAGCTCCCCCTGGCTTTGAGCTTGTCTGAGAAGCCCAAATCTGATGAAGGAGTATGAGAAGGCACGATTTTGAGGGATTCCATAGTTGGCCAACTTCAAAAGCAGCATTGTAAGCCAGCAGGGTGGGGTAGCTACGTGCCAGGGTGACAGAAGGGACATCACACTGCAGTCACAACCAGAAGTTCAAACTTCTCAGTAGAGCTGTAGAGAAAGAAATATCAGATCCTAGGCACATTCTGGAGGAACAGAATGGGTAAGGAAGTGGAGTTATCTGACTCAGAGTGCTTCAGTGGAAAGTGAGGTGGTGGGGCTGCTGACATGCGTAGGGTGGGAGGAAGGGGGTTAGGAGGAATGTGAGGATTCAGTCCATTGTACATGACTGTTCTGCACAGCTTAGCGCTGCCTACCTACTCTCGCTCCTGCCACCTCACTGGGAATCTGTGCAGAACACAGACATCACTGTGACTGTTGGCATGGAGCCGTGTCCTTGCTGGCACTGGCTGGGGAGGACCCAGGCCATGAGGGATGTGGGCAGCTGGCCACCCCAGGGGTGGTGGCAGTGACCAGGGCACAGTGCGAAAGGCTGGGGACAGCTGCTTCCCAATCCTGTGAGCTTAGCAGGCTTCAGTTTCTGTCTGTCAACCTCTAAGCTTTCATCAGCTCCAAATCCAGCCATAAATTTTTAAACTTATTATGGCTTTCATATGGAAGCAAACCCATGCCACTCTTTCTACATATTTCTCTTCTATTTTCACAAAACCAACAAGTTTACAGTGAGTGCTGGGCTTGAGGCACACGTGTAAGGGAATTGGTCTTACCTAAACAAATGTGCATGAAACCCAGATGTGGAAGTGCTACATTTTTATAAACCAGACATCCCCTCTGTTGTGGAGGAGACAATGCCATGCACATCCAGGCACTGTGTTCACAGCTCTTTGTCAGAGACTATACTGGATGTTCAAAAATTATGATTACTCAACAGAAAATAATGCAACAAGATCTAAGCAGCTCTTGATTCTGGGATGAGTGAAGGAAGCTCATTTGCATTAAAATACCCTTAAGCCCCCAAAAGAGTTTTTCATTATGTTTGGAAAATAGCTCGTGCTTCTTTTCTACATCTTGAATGTTATTCTCTTATTTACAACTGGCCTTTGTCATTTCACTGCAAGGCTTCTCATTCAGGACACAATCCTTTGCATGTCGCTGCTTCTTGCTGGAGTTTGGCCTCCTATTTCAGAAGCTGACATATTCTCATATTCAGCTGTGTCAGGCATTTTTGTAAACTCCTTCACCAAGCTATGGTATGTGAAAAACATCACAGATTTTTCCTAGATCTTTCCAAGACCACCTCTCTCCATCACTTTTTCCTGTTTTGGTACTGCTTGTTGTCAACTGCAGAGTAGCACCTTATGGGTGGAGTGTTTTATCGTGGTGGGTCATCTGTGGTACATTGTGGTACCATCAAAGCTGATGGTTCGGTTTGATGGGACAAATCTGTGTTAACAGGTTTTTGTTATGAAAAGCATAGCTGACCTTTTAGAGTCCAAAGGGCATATTTCTGAATGACTCGGCCTGCTTTTGGTGCAGCTGAAGATTACAGTATGCAAACAAAAACTGCAGCATGCTTCGCCCATGTAACTTTTTGAGAAAGCGCTATTTGCCTCTGGCGTTCACCAAGGGAGCTTTCCCTTTGTGTGCAAGGGGAAAATGGGGCAGGCTACAATAAACGGCATTGTTTCTCCCAGCATGCAAAGAATGATGATCCAAGACCCAAAATAATAGAAAAGTGTTGGGAGGGAATTTAGTTCCCAAACATCTCAGGGTAGCTTTAGGCTTGCTCAAGTTTTGATTCAAACTTCTCATTCTTCTTAAATTCTTTCCAGGCCAAAACGGATTAAATAGTTGCTAATCTTCAATCATCCAGCATTTTGCTGGGATCAGGGCTCAAGGATGGCCTCGCCCTGTCGCTGTTTCGGCCACCGGTTCCTTAATGACACTAAATCCTGGGGAATCACAAGGGTATGTACTCGCGTGCTATGATGAGGATCTATCTTCTCAATTCCATCATTAAGGTCGCTGCAGGAGGGATTTTTTTGCTTTGTGCCCTAGAGAGTATCTGTCATGATAGTCAGCAAGGATGACCAAGTATTGCACCTGACATGTACATGATGGGTTATAAGCTAGCGTTTTATGGAGCTGCTTTCCAGACCAGAATATTGCCTGACAGCTGTGCTTACAAATCGTTCCAAATAGGAGAAGAAAAGTGGTCTTGCTGTGACACACCTAGAGAGATACTGCCAAGCCTGGACTCAAAAAAAAAAAAAGGAAAAAAGAAAAAAATTTTTAAAATGGTATCCTTTCTCTTCTCTTGGTAGTACTTTCGGGGGGTTGTCTAATTGGACTGACAACAACACAAGAATAATCATAATAAAACATTCTCACATAGACATTACTGAGGGGTTTTTTTCCCCCTTATTTTAAAAATCCCTCTTATTTTAAAAATCAGATCTCTTAAAAAGTTCAGAACAAGTCTTTTCCCTCTTCTCCCTCCTTATCCCTCCTGAAAACCCCTTGGAGCTAAGGCAAGGCAAGAATTTGTGGTAGCAGCTAAATGTGAAAACTGTGTAATTTACATCCTGTGGCCCTAGCAAATATAATTACAAACCACGTTCGCAGCACTGCAAATTACCCAGCGCTTCACCAGTGTGGGAGATGACACAGTGCCTGTTGTGATAGCTGATCCCACACCTAGAACTGCCTGACAGCTTTTATATAATAGCAAGGTATCCCTTTTGTGCCTGGTTGATGAAGGACAGATGGTCTTTTTCTCCTTCAAGGAGAATTCCCATAAGGCTTTATTTGCAATAGTTTCTGTGCATATAAATTATTTGTATTAAAAGAGAATGAATATGGCATTTATTGATAAACCTTAATGAAGCGAGACAAAGCGCAATTTTTAACTGTTTCTTGCAGCACTGGCTGTTCAATTTTTTTTTTCTTTCTTTGATAATGGATATAATTTTCATTAATGTCCCTTGTGCTTTTCTGGCAGTGTAAATTCATTTATACCTGCCTCTAAGGCCTGTCTGCCCTTCCAGAGCAGTGCAGCAGAGGCTGAGGATAAATGAAACCAAAGTGCTATTAAGGTACCAAAAAATAGCATAACACAAGTTAATACTCTTTAAGATTCATAATACTCTTTCTAACCTTCCTCCTCCTCCTGTTCAGCTGATATTGTGGCTTCATTAAGACAATCTAACCCATTTTGTGCAAGCAGAGGTGATTTATACAGCACAATGGTTTGGGTATTGTGGTCTTGAGCTGTTGGGATGCTGTTTTACCTTTGACTTTTTAGAGCTCTTTAGACCCCTTGTTCTTGGGTCCATGGGTACTTAATGGGTTTTCCCAATGTAATTAATAGTAAAGTGATAATCATGATGATAAAATAAGAGGCATGAGCTTTTAGTGTTGTTGTTTTTTTTCTTCAGTATGCTTTGCACAGCTTTGCTATTTGCATTAGAGTCAGACCTGAATTATTGAAGGCTTCTGAAAAAAACACATATTTTGGTCAAGGACAATTAGGAGGAGTTCCTGGACTCTGTTTGCACTGCTCACGCTCAGCCCTCCATAGTTACTTTTATTTATACAGCACCAAAAATGTGCCAGGAAGATGAAAGAAGTTATCAAGTTAAATGAGAAATTTTTTTGCTATGTTTTTCTTTATGTGGGAAGTAAAATCTCCACTTTCCTCTTGGAATCCAGACCTGCCTCAGCTCACAAGGGACGGATGAACACTGTAATGACAAAGTACATAAGGCTTCGTTTGCAAGAGAATCAGACAAGTCCATGGATGTCAAAATGAAACTGCTCTCTGCTCTGTTTTGAATGCTGTCAGTGGTGGATGCAGCTAAAGATGTGCCTGCCAGTAAATCCAGCTACCTGCTCGTCCAGCTGAGCATTCAGAGGCGGCACTGGTGAGTGCTGATGAACAAGTGGCTGATGAACAAGTAGGCATCAGGGCAATAACTAACTGAAAATGCCCTGGGCAGGGGGGGGAGTGGGCTGCAAAATTCAACGGGTGGTGAGAAACACTGAAAAAAGAGTGGAAAGGGGCAGACGCTGCCTAGAAGGGTCTTGTGAAAACCCCTGTGCGGCACAAGGGTCGGTGGCTGTCGTGGAGCGTCCGTGGGCTCTGGGAGAATTGCTTACTGGTGGAGCCACGTGCGGGCAAGGATTTGGGGGTTGGGTTTTTATTTTTTTTGTTAAAAAAATACATCAGCACAACAGCGAGAGGCCTGACTGTGATGAGTTTGATGAATGTGGCGCGAGGGATGTTTCAGGTAGAAGGAGAAATATGGCATTTCTTGTGTGTGTAATTAGGACCCTCAGCAGCTGGGTAAGCTTTAATTGCCATCCAAAGCTCCCAATCTTGCCAAAGAACGTAGTGAAGAGAGATACTGATTTCCATCTGGGCAAACAATTTACTACTTAGCGCTCATCATGTGTATCTTCATTCCCTGTCACTGCCGAGTGCAAGCTAAAGCTGCTTTTGTCAGCAGAGTTCAGGTGGGGGTTCAGCTGAATATGTGGCCAGAATTACAAGGAGTTAATGGTAAAAACTGCCTCGCGCACCACACTGTCAGGGCACAAGTTGCTGTTAGTTTTGGAAGATCTCCACATCTCTAGGTCCTTATATAAAGCGTCTCTTTGCCACGGTGTCCAGTTGCCTCCCAAAATTAAAATGGGCACAGAAGGCGCCTTCTTCTCTCCCTGCTCAGGAGGAGCAAGGCGATGTTTATTTTATATGATGCATGTTTGTTTATAAATGTGGTGTTACTGAGCTGAGGACTAGATCAAAGCAGCGGATTTTGCATTTCACTTTGAAGACACAGATGTCCATGGTCAACATGATCTCTTTTGGGGGGCAGCTTCCAAATTTTGTGGTCTAAATGCCACATTTTTGCCCTGATATTGACAGTTACATTGTTCCAGGGACACATAGCTGGTGCAGGTTGTGATCTTGAAATAGAGACACAATGACAAAACTCATATGTAGGCACAAAGTGTAGCAATTTAATCAGGAAAAAAAAAAAGGGTGGTATTTGGGGGGAAAAGGTTGAGAAGAGAGAAAGAGGAGGAAGAATTACCTTTGCAAAGCTACCAAAAAAACAGACTTGCTGCAATTTACAGTATGCAAATAGCATCATTAGGCACAAACAGATTTTTATACAACTAACCAATCTAACATTGTACATGTAATGGAGGTTGGTGAGCCTGTGCAGGGTAGATATGTGTGTGTGCTTTTCTGAAATAATAAAAAAAAAAAGATTAGAATAATAAATTCCCTTCTGCTGAGGAATGGATAATTGCTCGAATGGTAATATTCAGCAGATGCAACTTATACATGTAGGAAATTCCATCATATAGTGCCCCGGGGGTATTGGGCACTATACAGTAAAAATAATCAATAGTTCAGTGGTCAATAGTAAAAATTGTTAGGTGTGCCCAATTCTAGCAAAAAATTATTTGATGGGAAGAAACATAAATGCATACAGGGCTGGTTTTCCATTTGCTCATCTTTTGATCTGGAGTGACTTCACTGGAATGACTCTGCACTGCCAGCAATGATAGGGTGGAATCGGCCTCCAGATACCTATATATTGAGTAAGTGTGGTGAAGTGATGGCTTAGAAATTAAAATGAAAGCAGTACTTGACTAATGTCTAAAAAGTCATCGTCTGAAAGTAATATTGTCTATTAAGTGGCATTTCCTGACTTACCAAGAAAGAAATGCCTAACATGGATTAATATAGTCATTGACTAGTCATATCTTGATTTTTTTTTTTGCTTAAGAAAGGTCAGAAAAAAAAAAACAAATTCCAAATTCAAACAGGCCCTCTTGGAAACAGTGATTTATTTCCTGTTGACTTTAATAAGTAATCCCATTAAAATAGCCTGTAGTGGGAAGCAAACTTTATATGTGGACAAAATAGGAAAATTATGCGTTTTCTGTTGGTTGGTTAGATCTGAAATTCCATCTTGTGCTATTAGAGTATTTTTAAATCATGATGTCACTTCTGCGTTACTTTTGTGTATGTGTGTATATATATCTCCCTTTCTATTCAGGAGATGACAATATACACAGCAAAAGTCATCTGGTGCCTCAGACAGCTGTTAAAATACAACAGTTATTGATATATCCCCTTTGTTATTCAGCATTGGATTATAGTCTCCTTTTATACACAGAGCAGTTCTACTGTTTGTAAGAAAATACTTCCCACATGACACTGCCTTGTCACTGTTTCTGGAGAGATTTTGAGAAATGACTCATGGGGTGGCGTGCCCTACTTTAGATGTTGCTTTTTCCAAGGTGCCCCTCCAAACCTTTGACTTTCAGCTCTTGAAAGAAGAGTACCCTTAAGTGGAAGTGCCTAAACCCATTAGTTATCTTTAAAAACATTTCTGTTGTGAAAAATAAATAAAAGAATGTTTTTTCCCTCTGCTATTAAAGAAAAAACGAAAAAAAAGTCATTTTAAATTACTTGTAACTGAAAGGAATTAATAAGTATATAGCTCCATTCCTGCCATTAACACATCTGTTAAAGTGAGCAAATAATTATACTTTAGATCTCTCTATCCTGTAAAACAACAACCATAATCATTAAATAATTATATTTTATCTAAATGCACAATAAAATTCCTTCCAGCCCCACTTACTGTGCTCATTACCATATGGTATTTCTCCTCTGAGCCTGAGTGGAAGGTGGATCCGAGCATTTTAAGGCACTACTCTATATGTATTTATAGCAGTAAGGAGCAGAACTGCCAAAATACATGAAATACACTTTCCTGTTAACGACTTTCAGAGAAATCATTATGAGAGCTGTCTGCTTTCAGTGCTGATTTTGTCTTTGCATTTATCTTGTGAAAGGCATAACTGGTCCTCTTCTCTTGATGTCACAAACACATTTCCAACAGAACTGGATTGATTTGGTCAGCAAAGCTGTTGGCAAGCATGTTTGCTATGTGAACTGACTTCTCCTGGCAGTTTATTAAGACAACATTCATTCCTTTCCAGTAATGTGGCTGACAGTGTTTGTATGTCTACCTAATTAAAGCAGTAGGATTTCCACAAGATATTAAAGTTTTTATCAACTGTAGAAGGACAGTGATTTTTTGAAAGACCACTAGATCAACCAGAAGAGTGCACATGGGTGCAGACTATCTGCAGCACGCAGCAAATAGGAATTTACAGGTCATCACAAGTCCTCAGGAAAAACAAACAAACAAATAAATGAAAGAATTGTAACCTCAATGTCAAGGCAACACAAGAAGAGGCGAATGAGATCTTTTACTGGTGTAACTGGGCATAGTTTCCTGGAGCTGAATACAGGTGCATGCTTGCCATAGAAATAAGTGGGGGCAGATGAGTTTTGGCAGAAGTCCTGCTAATCACGTGAAAGGATAGAAGGGTTTGTAGTATGTGTAGGAGGTTGGTGTTGTTTTTTAACAGCAGTGATCCAGTTTGATCTACCTTTTCACCCTCTGTGTTTGGAATATGCTGAGGTGATCTTCATTTTGAGTTGTGGCAATCTGTGGGAGAATTCAGACAGACTCTGTGAAACCTGAGCACCGGGCTAACAGCAGCTTCATGAAGGTCAACAAGGAGAGCTACAGAGATTTGCAACTGGATAGGTCTGTACAAGATAGGAACCAACCGACCAGAAGCCCTGCTGGAAGGGATCTGCAGGTTACTATGGGCTCCAGGTTCACAGTGTCCAAATACGCAAATAGTCTACTGGGCTGCACTAGGAGGATCGTGGCCAGTAAACGAAGAGAAATTATTATCCCTCTATACCAGCCCTCAGGAATCCCAGACCCTGGGAGTAAGAGAGAAAGTCTGGAGGGAGGAAGACTCTCCACTGGTTGATGAGGATTGGGTTAGAAATCACTGAATCCATGAACCCCAATGGGCTGCACCCACGAGTGCTGGGGCCACTGGCTGATGTTGTTGCTCTACCACTTTCCATCATTTTTGAGAGATCATGGAGAGCAGGAAAGGTTCCCGAGGACTGGAGGAAAGCCAAAGTCACCCCAGTCTCCAAAATGGGCAAGAAAGAAGACCCTGGAAATTACAGACCAGTCAGCCTTACCGTCACCCTTGGAAAAGTGATGGAGCTGCTAATTTTGGAGACCGTATCTCAGCACATGGAAGAAAAGAAGGTTATCAAGAGTAGCCAGCATGGATTCGCTAAAGGGAAGTTATGTCTGCCTAATCTGATAGCCTTCTATGATGGTGTGACTGAATGGGTAGATGCAGGCAGAGCACTGGACATTGTCTACCTTGACTTCAGTAAGGCTTTTGACACTGTCTCCTGACATCCTCATGGGTAAGCTCAAGAAGTGTGGGTTAGAAAAGGGGACACTGAGATGGGTTGAGAACTGGCTGAAAAACTTATTTACTGTGAGGGTCATGGATCCTGCAATAGGCTGCCCAGAAAGGTTGTGGTGTCTCCTCCTCTGGAGACTTTCAAGACCCGCCTGGATCTGTTCCTGTGTGGCCTGCCCTGGGTGATCCTGCGCTGGCAGGGGGGTTGGACTCGATGATCTCCAGAGGTCCCTTCCAACCCCTACCATTGTATGATTCTATGATTCTATCTTACTGGTGAGAACGTATCTGGAATACTGTGTCCTATCTGGGTCTTCCCATTCAAGAGAGAGATTGAGAAACTGGAGATTGACCTGCCAAGGTATTTAGGGGTCTGAAGCATGTGGTGTGGAAGGAGAGACTTAGAGAGCTAGTCTTGTTTGGTTTGGAAAAAAGAAGGCTAAGAAGGAATGAATAGCAACCTATGGATACTTGAAAGGCAGTTACAAACACAAGGGAGACACATTCTTCTCAAGAGATGCAGAGGATAAATCAGGTAGAAGTTGGGCCTCGAGAGATTTGAATTGGACATCAGGAAAAGCTTTTGCTCTACAAGGGTACATGATCCCAACACTGGATACACAGTGACAAGCTCTGATCTTCTTAGTGACTTTTGGAAAACAGACCTTGAAGTCCCATAGATGCTACAGCTCAGCATTCCCTTAGAATCAAATGTTAGGTGGTATCAAGGGTGCCTCATTGCCTGCTGGTTTATCTGCTGAAGGCAATGCTGCCTCTGGTCCCTGTTGTGTGCAGTGACACTACTTGTCAGGGAAATTGTGGGGAGTAGGAGTTCTCTCCCTTTCTCAACTGTACCTTAATTCCCCCATTTCTGTATTATTTTTCAGCTGGTGAGTTAGAGGCACCCAGAAACCTCTTGGTTAAGTGCTAAGGAACAGCACAAGTTCAAATGGAACAAACTGATCCCCCACTGCCTCCTCAAGCCTTCCAACTGGTGTCACTCCCTCTGTATTACCTGCTTCCTATGAAAGCACCTGCCTGTTGTTCCCCTATGGCAGGTCAAACAGCTATTGGACATTTCCCTCCGAAGAAGAAAAGATCATTTCGCATTTATTTGGTGATGAATTACAGCAAGAGTTACTGTCACCGGCCTGGAAATGTTAATACTGAAGCTAATCTGTATGTTTTTATGTTTTACAGCTTCTTAACTCTGACACTTAGGACAGCATACTAATGAACTCAGTAAAAAAGCCTGTTGGAAATATTTCAATTTCTTAGCTTGATTTGTGATGTATTAATCTGTCTGGTTGTCTCCAGCACTAATCTTAGTGCCAAGGAAGCTTGCAAAAGATCTGCTTGCCCTTTGCAAGGGAAACACAAGGGAAACCACAAAGTTATTGACTCATGAGCATACGTGTATATATAGATGTGTGATCTATATATATATAGAGAGAGATATATAGATGTGTGTATCTCCCCTTCCCTCTGTCCATATTCTCTTTCTTGTGGGTACAAAAGCTAATTCCACTTTAACTAGTTTCACATAAGTATATAGTTTCATAGTTGCATTGGCAAGTTACTGACCAAGTCAACACCAAAAATGCACCAGGCGTGTATAAATTGAGGCAGAAGATGCCAAAGTGATAAGAAAGGCTGGGAATTCTTTCTCAGGAAGCTAGCACCTGGGAAAAATGGAAAGTGTAAACAAAGAAAAGCAAGAAATGCTGTAGCCAAATGTCATCACATCTTACTGCTGAGCTTGCAAGGGCTTTTCAGGCAAGGGAAAGGAAGGACAGCCTGCCACACCTGCGGGGTGCTGCCAGCTGGTCAGCTGGCTCTGTAGAAACGAGAAATGGAGACTTAGGATAAGCATTAAGAAGCAACTCAAGTTGCTTTGTAAAGGGCTTGGTTCCTTTAGAAAATATTAGCCTACACCCATCAGCATTTTTAAGCTTTTGCCTTTCTAGGGAATAAAGGTGTAGTTTTGGTGGAAGACTGGAAGGGGAGAAAAAAAACCCAGCATGTGCATTATTCCTTTGTATCAGCGCAGCCCAGTTTAGCTGCCATGATTTACCAAAATCTTTATCCCACCCTGCCTCCAAGCTGCCTTTTTGTGCTGCCCATGGGGACACCTGCAGCACCTCAGAGCAGCTGGGTTGGCATTCATGAAACCCGTTGAACAATAGCTGCCTAAGTGTGAATGGCAAGAGCCATCTCCCCCTCTACTGCCGGAGCTGATGCTTTCTTGCCAAGCTGATAAAATAGCATACTTTATTAAAAATGCTGTCTGATATCAGGAGAAGTCTTATTGTCTAATTTTCCCAGGGTAGCCATAACAAGAACAATTTATTACAAAGCACATTCTAGCCCAGTCTCCTCTTTCTGTCCTGGCTGGCATAGTTTTCTGGAAGTACGTCCATCAGGGAAACAAATAGTGTCTTTCTGTTCTTTTCTGTAAGAGAGATGATGTCAACTATTGCAGTTCAGCACAAATTTCCACAGAGTACTAATCTCATTTTCAGTGATGGTCATCTGAACCTGTGGTACCTAACCTAGGCTTTTTAAAAAATTCAACAAGTGACTTTTCCCCTGCAGAGAAAGAAGGGCAGAAGTGGACGTAAAGCATGATGAAGCTGAGGAGCATGGGAGTCAGAGTCCTGCAGCTCTCCCCCCGATGATCTATTTGCTCAACAAAGTGAATCCAAAAGTTGATCCTGGCTGGACTAGTGCAACCTGTTGTAACAAAACATGTGGGAAGACTATAAATGTGAGGAATGCCCTGCGCCTCTGCATGTTGTCCAGGCTCCTTGGTGCCGCGTGTCATGGCAACAATGCTGCCAAAGCTGACTTTTAAAGAATCACCCTTTGACAACTTTGTCTCCCGACAACTGTGTAGCTGCCAGCCCGTGGGAATTCCTCCTTCTCCGGAGGATGCAAAATGCCAGCTGAGAAAACACCCAGTTCATTATCCCAGACAAAACAAATATTGTGTTTCCCTTGAACCAGCTATATATAGAATTAATCTGACCCTGGTAAGACTCTGCGAGATAGCTCGGGTTCAACTCAGGCAAGGGAAAATGCTGCTCCCCAAAAAGCTTTCTCTACAGGCTGGCAGATGCTCTGTTGATTTACACCATCCAGAAGAGGTTGGTCTCTTTTCCAGGAGTGATCTGTTACATAAAGAAGAGATGGCAAGCTAAATCTGTTCAGCATTTGGAAAATGCAAAAACACTCAGAAGCTTGTGCATGCAGTGGGGTGAAGCTAAGTGACTTCTGGCCTAATGTCTTTAGCTCCTCTACATGAGGAGCCCAGGCAATTTTTTAGTAAAAATACTGCTTCACTGAATCCCTGTGGGGTTTTTGTATTACAGTACTAGAGCAGGAATTGAGAACTGTCAACTGTCTGGGTGAAAACCCCTTGAAGTCGATTTTCTTGTATCGAAAGCATGAACAAAGTAACATTTTTTTATCTTCTGTGACTGTAAGACCTGATCCTGTACCTTTACTAAGAGAATGTCCCGCTGATTGTAAGAGGAGCTTTTCCTGCAAGAGCAGTGTTTGCTTCTATTAATGATGGCATTTGCCTGGGCAGTAGTTGCACGGTTTTCTATTGAGCTGAAGAACTCGCTTAAACCTGTATACCTTCTAAAATGTGAAATGCAGGTCTCTCCATCTGTCTGGTACAGATTCTCATCACCATAGTGGGACGTGCTGGTTACTGAACAGCTCAGCTGCAGTCTTGCCCTGGCTTTTCACTATCTCGAGTTTCAAGTAGCATTTCATTAACGGTGTGAGATGTTCATTTAAGGCTCTAGAGCCAGTGGTGGGGTTCCAGCATCTGCAAATGATGGAAGGTGTGTTCAAACTTTGCAGCCATCTAGCACACCCAAGCAATCAGCCCCTGTGCTACGTGCGCTTGTATTCTGCGGTGATCCAAATTCTCCTTTCTCATGATGACACAAACTGTTGAACAGCAGCGACCAGCTGTGACCTTCAGTCACCTAGTGGTGCACACAAAGGTTGCACGTTTGCCACTGGAGATGTTAGACTCATCCTTACGTAGCTGTTTGCACTAAAACAACAATTTTCAGGGTAAAAATGATAAAAGAATCATAGGACTGGAAGGGATCTCTCCTCATCCATCCTTCTTCCCCAGATCTGGCTTTCTGCTCCTTTTGGATATTTCTTTAACTTCTTAAAAACACCTGATATAGAGGCTGCACATTCTTCTCAGTCAATCTTCTTCTCTGCTCCTTATTGTTAGAAAGCTTTCTGTACCTTCCCTTGCAATAATTTAAGTCTGTGGCTTGCCTTCTACCTTGTGGAAATCATTCCCTTCATCTTTGTGGCAGGATTTTACATACTTATAGACTGTTCTCGAGTCAGGGCTGTAACAAAAATGAAACCTACCGATACGCGGCTAGGGGTCTCGTCAAATGGATGAAATTTCACTCTGTGTATCAATCACTTCTCTGCCACAACTTTTAAACCATATCTCCTGTTTCAATATCTGTTCCTTTCTCTTGAAAGAGAATGCACTACTCATGTGTGCATCCTCAAGTACATTTTGCAAAGCAATTTTCTTCTCACTGTCACTGCCAGCAGATGACTGTGTACTGTCAGTCACAAAACTGGCTTTGCATCTTTTTCTGTATGAAGCATTTTCTCCTTTCCACAGCTTTCTGTGATACTCCTTAAGAGGTCTGCAGTCCATCTTTTGTTACAAGCACAGTTGTCATTGTTCTGCATTAATTCCGTGGGGTGACACAGCTTTTTTTCTTTGCTGGGGGCAGCTTTGCTCTTTTACACTAGTCTCTCCAGCAGGACAAAATTACAGGAAAATACAGGGTATAGAGCAAGGTAGACCATAAATACTGTGTCAATGACTGTAGCTGACCCATTTTGTATTACTGCATATGATGAATTTTAACAGCACTCCCGTAAGACTGTGTGAACACATTCTATTATGTAATGTTAATTTGTAAGTAAACTGATATTTTGTAATTCCTTATTATAAATATGCACAGTTTTGCTCTGAGTGTATCTGTTCCTAGACTGTTAACGATGCCATTCTGTTCAACATAAATAATAGAACAGTCACAACCAGCAAACAGATCTTCATTTGTATTTAAACTGCACCATTTTATACCTTTATGGAAATACAGATGAGCACTTCTTTTTTTTTTTTTACTGTAATTGTTACTTGTGTAACCTTGTCTAAATAGCTGATGTTTTGTATTCCCAAATGTATTTATAGCATACCACTATCTCATACCACTGCATCTTATAAAGAGATCCTCCTCAGGCCTTGTTGCCCATGATGTGGAAGGGTATGGAGAAGCTGTCAGATGTGATACCTGGCCAGCTCCCAGGGAACAGCCGTGGCCACCTGAGGTCAGCCCAGGCCAGTCACAACACCTCCGGGGCAACCTCACTGTCCTAGTGTATCCTGTGCGTACAAGATGACCATGTGGCATCACCTCCTATCTCATATTTCTGTAATCTCAGTGAGATCTAAAAATTCTCACAGCTTATAAATTCATAAGGCATTTATGGATCTCAGAAGGTTCTGTATTGACTAGAACTTTACAATCTGTTGGCTGCATGTTCGATACCTTTTCAGATAGAACGCCTGGCAATTTATTTTTTTTTTAAATTACAGAAGGACAGACACACTTTTTCTTCTGGGTAAATGTCACACTAACAAAAAGCAAAACAAAGTGTGTCAATGGCCATGTACCAAATCTGTAATAAGTAAAAACAGGTTTTAACAACTATGGAGGGATCACACATTATACCAGAGATGGTACAAATACCATTTGTAGTGACTTCTATGAAATTGAAATGTCCTACATGATACCAACTTGAGTACCTGTCCATTTGTTTAAGGAGAATAATATTTGCACATTATTCAGTGAATGACTTATTCAAATAACTGTGCCTATACACATTAAGTACGGGCAGCATTTACAGCATATCTGGAAAATGGAGATGAAAATATATTCAGATGCCATTTCATAGAATCATTGAATCATAGAAGGTAGGGGTTGGAAGGGACCTCTGGAGATCATTGAGTCCAACGCCCCCTGCCAAAGCAGGAACACCCAGGGCAGGCCACACAAGAACACATTTTGGAAACACACTTTGATATTTCCTCCATGCTTTACATCAGCCATATTCCCAAATGCTGAACATGTGCTGATGTCCATGAGAACATGGCCAGGGCAGCTGTCCAGGTTTTATCTGAGCACCGAAGGGGGAACACGGAGCTATGTGCTGGTGGGGTCCCCTCTGTGACCAGGGCGATGCTTGAAAGAGCCTTGCCAGTAGAAGAGAGCTGGAAGGAAAACTCAATTCACATTCCTCCTCTTTCTGTCTGCTCTGGTGAAGAGAGATCTCGAAGGTAGCTGAGAGGGTGGCAGTAGGAGCAGCACAACCCAGGGCTGGTCCTGTGGATGTCGCCCATGGCACAAGGTCTGGGCCAAAGCCTCATTTGCCTTCTGCCTGGAAGCCGACCTCAAGTCAGGGTAAAACCTGGGTGGAAAATGCTCATTGTTTCAGTCCCCAAGGCAGAGGTGGAGCACCAGAAAAGCACTGGTGTCCCTTCTACCCCATGGAGGTGGAAAATGACGTGCTGAAGGGGTGGAAGAAGGTGGACACGCTCTGCTGTGGAGGGATTAGGGAGTGGATGGGTTTCTTTCTTTTGGATTTCTATTTGGAACTGCCTTTGTCATGGGATATTCTTCCCTTGGCCACGGGGATAAACCTGCCTGGCTTCTCGCTGTGCCGTGGGGAAAGCATCAGGCAGCCGGCCCGGTGTGCCCTTGAGCGGGACTCAGCAGCCTTCTCCCTGCCCACGCCCAGCTTGAGCCAGCGTAGACACGCGGGGAGAGGCAGGTGTCCGAGCGCTGTCAACACCGTTATGTTTTTCTGCAGAACGAGGTGAAATTACTACGGGAAGCCACTCTGCCCCTCAAGCCTCGTTGTGGTACGTGGTACCGGAGCCCGGCGGCAGGCAGGGGCAGCACCAACGCCCTGCCCAGGGGCAAGGCCTGGGGGCAAGCGCCAGGGCCACCCCACGGAGGGCCGCCTGGGGCCCTTCCCCGGCCGGGCCGCCCCTGAGGGGATGGCGGCGGCCCGGGGCGAGGGGTGGGGCTCGGCCCGGCCTCTCGCAGCTGAGCGGGCGGTGTCGCCGCTCGCGCCCGCCGCACAGGTAAGCGGCGCCCTGCGGGGGACGGCCAATGGCGCGGCCCGGCCGCCGCCGCCAGCCAATGGAAGCGCGTTTGGCGGCGGCCCCATGGAAATGTGCCTGGTGGGGAGCCAATGGGGCGCGGCCGGGCCGCGGGCGGTGCTTTATCAGCTGCCGGGGCTGGCGGCGGTCGTGGCCGCCCGTCCCTCCCACCCTCCCCGCTTTCTTCCCGCCCTCCCTCCTCCGCGCCCCGCCGTCCTCACCGCGCAGCATGGCCGGACTGGGCGGCGGCCCCGCCGCCTTCGGGCGCTGCACGCACGCCGTGGTGCGGGCGCTGCCCGAGTCGCTGTGCCGGCAGGCGCTGCGCAGCGCGCCGGGCCCCGAGGTGGACCTCGCCCGCGCGGAGCGGGAGCACCAGCTGTACGTGGGCGTGCTGCGGGGCAAGCTGGGGCTGCAGGTGCTGGAGCTGCCGGCCGATGAGAGCCTCCCCGACTGCGTCTTTGTGGAGGACGCGGCCGTGGTCTGCGAGGAGACGGCGCTCCTCACCCGCCCGGGCGCGCCCAGCCGCAGGAAGGAGGTAGGGGACGGTACCGCACAGTAGGGGCCGGGCCGGCGGCAGCGGTACCCCCGCCGTGCAGGTGGGGCCGGGGCGACCGCGCCCTCGGGCGTGTCCCTGGGCCCGGCGGGAGCGGAGCGGGGGGCGGTGGCAGCGGGAGCGATCGTGCGGGGAGCACCAGCCCTCCTCGGTGTGACCGGCGCGACGGGCCCTGGGGCAGCGGCTCTTGTCCGGCCTCCCGATGCCGCCCCGGCGGCTCCGGCTGGCAGCGCCCGGTGTTTATCGGAGGGCGGTGTTCTCCCGCTCCTGGAAACAAGTGGCCGGTGCAAACTATGACTCATCCTTTCTGGGGCTCCCGCTCCGTGCGTTCTTGCCCAGCTCGGTCCTACGGCCGCATCGTTCGCGCGGGTTTGTGCCCGCGCTGCTCGAGCCGAGCCCCGTTTCCATTGTACGTTCACCTCGAGCTCTGTGGCGGGCAGCGCGTTACCAACAGCTACGATCCTCGTACCCCCTGCCCGATGCGCAAGAGCCGGTGCGTGCTTTGGTGTACTCGGGGTCAGCGTGAATGCCCTCGAACCCGGTGTTGCCTTCCCGGTGCAGCCGCTGTAGGCCGTGTGGGCCAGAGGTGTGTGAGCATCCAGCTCAACTCATTGGAGAGAGGTGTGAAGGATGTGGAGCTGGAGGAGCCTTACTTTAGATACTCTTACGGCTTTAACGTGCTCAGTTCATTCATAAACTAGTTCATCAGGCAGCGCATGCATTGAAGTGCCACCTAGTTATCTCCCCCTCAATGAGTTGAGTAGCAAATGAAACCTTGTGCCGCTTGGAGCTGTGAAACTACTACACTAGCAACCTGCCTTCCTGTAAGCATGTTTTAACATAACCTTTTCTTGTCTCTTACAGTTCCCATCTCTGTGGTACCATAGCTCATCTTGTGATCTACAAGCACATATTGTTGTGCCTGTGGGACAGAGCTGGGCCACTGGCTATAGTATAGCAGTAGCTGCTCTTGGCCATTGAATGCAGTGGATGAGTCTCTTCCCTTGGTATTTTCGATATGCCCTTCTTTAACCAATTACAAAGTTTACTGCAATTTTTCCCAGTGGTGTTACAGTCATCACGTTACACACGTCTTGTACACATGCACTTCCTTGTGCATACCCCTGTGTGTTTACTCCTTGAAACACATCTGAATGCTCTTAAAGGTGACAGCATCAGAATAAAGTAAGTTTGCCCCATGCTACTCTCAGAAGCAGCATTTTCTCAGCCAGAGTTCATGTGAATTTTCAGTGGTCCTGCCCGTGACTCACCTATTGATGTAGCTATGTGCCCCTTGCTGCCACTTGCAAAATCTCCCCTTTTGGGAGAACATATTCACTTCTTTCCGTGGGTAACTTGTCTAGGCAGAGTTATGAATCAAGTGGTGACAAAGCTTTGGAGAATAATTTGAACCTTATTAGTTTTCTTGAATGATGGAGCAGTCCTTTCCCTGAGTTTTCTGTGAAGTAAAAAAGGAAAAATAATGGAAAAAATATCCTCTTAAAGCTGTAATAATGCATGACACTGCAGCGTAGTGCTTGTCTGAACAAGGGGGGGTTGGACTGGATGATCTCCAGAGGTCCCTTCCAACCACTACCATTCTATGATTCTATATACTTCCTAATTATTTACAACAATTCTTCCTCCCGGGAACATCATTATAGTAGTGCTTTGCAGAGTCATGGAGAAGATGCTTGTTTCTGCAGGATGATGTCTGTCTGCTCCTGGTCCTTGTCCCTTCTGAACCCTCACCTCCCCAGTGTGGTGACACTCAGTTGGGTTTAGTTAGTGAGTCTGCTTTGTTGGAGTAGTTAGTGACCAGGATGTCATCAACAATAAGATAGTCAAGGCTTTAGAAAGCAGAAGTGTGTATATGACTACTTTGCCCAGAGGTCTGTGTGCCTTGGACGTCTTGGCATGCATCTATGATAACCTTTCTTTCATCAAGAGCCCCTCAAGAAGCAGTAGTTTTTCTTGTAGCTTCATGAGAGGGTGTTTCCTGTTGCAGCCAGGGCTTCTCTGCTTGTGCTGCCTACAGCCCTGGTTCTGGAGGTACAAGGTGCTCAGGTGGTCCAAGCAATGAGCTGAGGGAGCCCAGTGCCTGCTTCTGACTCTCCTGTTCATCCTGGTGGGTGGCTGTTGGCAGCCCAAGGTCTTTTCTCAGGTTTATGTTCTGTCTCTGAATTCCCCACTGAGATAGTTCCTGGAGGCTGGTGGCAAGTGAAGTTGCTGTGGGGGCTGTCCTAGCATCTGCTCTTTAAATGTTTTTTATCTGTGACCCAGAGGAGATGAGGTCATTTTTGTTGAGCTGTGAATGGCCTCAAACTGGGGTGAACAGGGCAAGGGTGAGAGGTAATGCCCATGAGGTCTGGGCTGCTGTTCAGAGGCACCTCACCAAACTGAAGGCAGGAGCAGACCCAGATGGACTTTATGGAGTTGAACAGGTACAAATGCAAAGTTGTGTCTCAGGGAAGTCCTTAGGTGGGACTGAGGGGGTGGAGGACAGCTCTGGATGAAAACCCCTGGAGAGTCTGGTGGGCAGCACAGTGGCCCTGAGCCAGCAGTTTGTCCCTGTGGTAAAGAAGGCCCATAGGATCCTGGACCATATTAACAAGAGCAGCACCAGGAGACTGAGGGAAGTGATTAATTGCCCTCTCTGCTTGGCACTTGCAGACTGCGTCTTCAGATCATGGAGTCAGGTTGTTCAGTCACGTGGCAGGAGGGTGAGAGACAACAGACCTAGGTTGAAGTGTGAGGTTTTAGTTGGGGTATAAGGACAAGTCTTTTCAGTGAGGACAGTCAAGCAGTGGAACAAGGGCCTGAAGAAGCTCTGCAGTCATCATTCTTTGAGCTTTTCAAGATTCATCTGGATAAAACCCTGAGCAATCTGGTCTGTTCTTACAGCTGACCTTGCCTTGAGTAGGAAGTTGGCATAGAAACTTCCTGAGATCCCTTCCGACCTGAATTATTTGGTGAACATGAAACCAGGTGCATGTTAGGATACATGGAGTCAGGCATTTGTCAGTTGAACTGCCAGGAAATCTTCCCTGTTGAGTCAGTGGACAAGTATTAAGTCTGGATTTCTCCTGGTCTGATAGATCCACTGCTAGAAAATCAGAAGGATGAAGCCCTGTGAAACGTGTTTCTTCATGCTGTCTCTGAAAGACTGTGCTCTTACCTAAGCTGGCTTGGTCAGCCTGGTATGAAAGGGAATTAAGGTTCTCATAGAGCATTGTCACTCCTATGGTCAACTGGGGGACAGAGGGTGGATGCAGTCTGTGTACGGCACCAGTTTCTCACAGTGCAATCTCTTACTCTTTTTATGTAGCGTAAGTGCAAACCCGTGAATGTTTTAGTGCTACGCTTGGCTTAACCCAGTGCATGTAAAGCCCAATTCCTGAGCATGTGCTCCTGACCAGAGCCTCCCTGGAAGGCAGGGCTCAGCCAGGCTTGTCTTGCTGACCTGTTAACTGTTTAATGGGCTTCTGTATAGAGCAGGAGGCAGCAGTGGAGGAAGGTGGGGGTGAGGGAGACAGGGTTGTAGGGTACAATTTCTGCAAAGAATGAGTAGAAGGAGGTCTTGTCTCTAGGAAACCTGCCAAGAGGCATGTAGTAGGTCAGGCTATGAAGCCTGGTACAGACCAGTGGAAGTTGAAGGGCACATGGGGCTGCCAAGGTGCATCCCAAGACAAAAACCTGGTTGAATAAGCAGCTGGAGCAGGTGCGTTGTATCTCCTGATAAACTGTCTGCCAGATGTGTGAACTGAGCAGCACTGTCTCCATCTCCTCTGTTTCATGCCACTGCAAGCTCATAATGCAATATTTAAGAACTGATACAGCATGTTCTTTCACTGACTAGACTCCTTATTAAGAAGGCTTGTCATCAATTACTGTAACACTGTATGCAGCAGACACGTTTTTGCAGTAGTTTGTAATAGCATTGATAGAGCTTTCAGGCTTTATAGATACTATTGCTTACCCCTCCAGCACCATTGGATTCTTTACTGGTTGTCTGTCTAGAACAAAAAAAGAAAAATTAAAAATCCTGGGGTTATGTCTGTTCTTGCTCCAAGTTATTGTAGGGAGGGGGGGAAAAAAAAGCATTGAATTAAATTTGATCATGTTCAGTCAGTACTGGGAAAGAACCCAGTATTTTTTTAGTGAAGTAGAAAAACTAGTCATGCATTTAATGATTTGTTTGCAAGAGTCAGACTTATTTCAAGGCATTATGTTTCTGTATTATCAGCTTCTGAGCTTATTTTAAAATTCATAGTTTCTGGGGTGTTTTGACTTTGGCAGAGATGTTAAGGCCTTTAAGATAAGCCAGAGGTGGATTGCTAATGCAGATAAGCTGGCGTTTTGTTTAGCTGTGTGCAGTCACCAGTGCATTTGATGTGCAAGTTGAGTAACTCCAATGGAAATGTTGTGATCGCTGATCAGATTGCCAGTTCCAGCACCTTTTGTTCTAGCAGCATGTTCTCAATTGTTTATTTCTCTAGTATAAACTCTTCACGTCACCTTCTGAACACCGCAGGGTTAGTTGCTGAGAAGAGCCCTCATCAGCACATTGCTCTTACTGCCTAAGTTGTCTTAATGTGCTTGGGATAGCAGAAAACAGCATTTCCACCATTTCTGTGCTTATGCAGACGGATGGAAACCCAAAAGCTCAGCAAAATGCACCCACAGTGACCTGGCCTCTTCTCAGCTGCCATGAAGGGAAGGGAGAATAGCTGGTGCTGGGAATGCTTCAGGAGCTGCCACAGAAGAGATTACTGTGGCTCCTTCCTTGGTTGTCAAGAGGAAGCTTCCACCCAAGGGTATTATTATTCCCCACTCCCCAAGACTCACTGGAGACAACTTGTGGGGCTACATTCCTGTAGTGTAGGAGGACAGACAGTCCTTCAGCAGTCAAGACAGGAGATGAGCAGCAAAGGAGTATGTTTGGCGAACGCCATCCTCTCAACAAGCATTGGGAGAAGCTTCCTCATTGCCTTTTGAGCATCTCTGGGTACCTTTTCCCAAATCTCCTTGCTGGGTGGCAGGGCTTTGTCCACAGCAGTTCCTCTGTGGAGCTTCCAGCTGTGCTGGGCCAGGTAATCTACTCCTCAGTGCTGAGCACCCTCAGCTGCCACCTCCCTCCCACTCTGTACACCTTTGATAGACCATGTGTGAGCTACAGCTTGCACCCTGTCCTGGGCTATGGTCCCAGCCACAGCTGACTGCTTGCAGAAATGATTCTCAGGCCAATTGTTGGAGTCTTCTGAGAAAATAAAAGGGAAACATTGTTTAAGTTATGTATGTATAGCATATACTCAGGTAATACTACGTAGCTACTGCTAAATACTAGACATGTCCTCCACTCCTTCTGTAGACCTAGAGGGTGTTGTAGGGTAATGTCTATTGCAAAGTGATAGAGAAGCTAGGCTCAGCAGAAACAGATTTAAGGCTCTGCTAGCTCCTGAGCTTAATTAGGTGATGGGTTTTTTCATTTTATAGCACTTGCTAGTACAAAAGAACGTATATTTGCTGACTAATCACTTGAACCAGCATCTCTCTGCAGAACTCGTAAAGATCTGTCTCATTTCCACGGAGTATCAGCACTTGCTAATCACTAGAGGCAAGAGATTAAACATTTTATTACTACTGCAAATAATCATAGTTCTTTAAACTGTCATAACAGATAGTGGAGGTCTTGTGCATTTACACTTACCCCTTTGCACACCCTTTTTGTGCTTTACCCTTCACGTTACAGACTAACTTTGGTGTTCTGCCTAGAAAGCTTATGGTAGAAAGCAGAGAGGTTACCACTGTGTCATTGCTTACAGATGAGTAAACATGGGCAAAAAGCTTTACAGAAAGAGTGACAAAAATTAGGAATGGCACAAGGTACCTTTTCACCCTCTTGGCAGATTGTTGGTTTATTTTTTTCTTGAATACCTTTCCCATTCTATGGTGAGCTGTAGACATGGTCCTTTAGCTTATCCTTTTCACCATCTTCTCAGTCTAACCTCAGAATTAGACTGCAAGGGTACAAGCTATTGTCAGTGTGAGAAGAACTCATCAGAGTTGAGGTAAGATGTACACCTGAGTTTTAATGAGGGGTTTGGTGCCTCTTTTTGAAGAACATATAATTGGCAGAAACAAATGCAATTGTCTTCCACAAAGTGTGTGTCACTTGGAGGCTTTCTCCAGGAGCAAAGAGGTGAAGCCCATCATGGGATGCAGAAGGCAAAAAGTAATTCCTGTCAGAATCTGCATCAGAGTTTTCTTTAATATTTTTCATTAGCTTTCATTTTCAGTGTTTTGGCATTAATGTGTAAATTAACTGAAAGGGACCCAGTAGAGGAGAAAAAGATTCTTGGAACTGTTTTGAGATGTTTAAAAAACAATTCTCTGGGCAATGTGAGGTAGACCTGTATCAGGAGCCTATGTAATGGTAATATCAGTCAGGAGAAGGGATGTTTTAGCCTTCTATAGCAGACCATTTCCAAATCAGTTTGATTTATGGAAGGGGCAGAGCCACAGAGATCTGCCTTGCAGTTTGAGTGCTGCCTCATGGTTTGGGTACATCAGTTCATTGCTGATGTAGCTCTGACCCTGCATTAATAGAGCTGATGCTTTGGGCAAATTTGCTATGCCAAGAGCTGTAGTTTTTCTTTTTCAATTTTGCTTCTGTGATCATGGGTTTAATGAAAATGTTAGGAAGTAGCTTCTAGTCAGATCAATATAAGTGGACTGTATTCATTGTAATTGGTTTCTATCTATAGAACTGTAAAATAATCTTTAAGGACAGTCTAGGGGCAACTTGGGTTTCATGCTTTTTCTAGCAGAAGCAATATTTAGATCTTGTTATTAAATTACAATGTCAAGTTTCTCAAGAATATCCAAGTTGCTGACCAGAAGACTTAAAAAAAAGGCAGAACCCAAATTAAATACCTGGGCTTTTTTTTTTAATCTCCCCTGGACACCGATTGTTATTGTGCAAGCCTGATGTCAGTTTTTGTACCTTGTTAATCACAGTTCCTTTAACTGTGATAAATAGCCCTTGGTGAGCTTATGGTTCAGTGCAAATACTAAGTGGTTAAAGGTTCCAAATACCTTGTAAGCATTTCCTCAAAAGTGAAGAGTGTCTTTTCTGCTGCTCTGACTTAGACATATGGCTTGGAGCCACCCCGCTCCTTCCCCAAGAGATTTCTACCCAGACTTTCAAACTGAACCTCAATCTTTCTTTGGTAAATGCCTCAGTCAAAAGCACTGCAAAAATTAGTTTACCACAGTCTCTGCTGAAATTTTGGTTTTAAGAGTCAAAGGTGGGTTTGTAATTGTCCTGGTTTGAGTGAAAACAGAACTAATTCTGTTCAGTAATTTTACTTTTCAACTCAGTTCTTCTAATTAATTGCACTTTCTGAAGGTAGCAGCCTGTTTTCACAGACAGTGTCTGCTTCTAGCAGTGATAACATCTCATGTTTAGAGTTACTACCAAGGCTTGGTATGCAGACCAAGGCCACTGCTGGATCTTGTGTACCACATTAGGGGG
>WTSP01002729.1:0-29960 GCA_025331215.1 Actenoides lindsayi
TGGGGTGAGAGCGAGGGGCGAGTCCGCTGCCTGCCGGCCGACAGCACCTGCACGCTCCGGGGGCTTACTCCCGGCACCCGCTAGACCGGCCAACTTCTCCAAGCGAGTTCACAGGGCGATTTTGAAGCCGCACCCCTCCACCCCCTTCGTTATACGTAAACCCAAATATATATCTAAATAGATAACGTGCCCCCACTTCTGCTACACCCACGACCTCAAGGCTGAAATCACTCAAGTAAAACATTCGTTCTGTAGGCCACTCGATGTACGTGAAAGATTTTTTTTACTTAGCTGCAATCAGCTTGTTTTCAAAAATACTCTGGAACATCTTTGGCACCATCCTGTGCTGTCTTTCTAGCTCCTCAATGAAACAATGCAAGACGTAGGTTCAGCCTCCCTACTATGTTTCTCCTGTGAAATAGTTATTTCTGACAAATTTTAAATACTCGCTTTTGCAAATTTGCATTTTCTGCCACCTCTTACTCCTCACCAGGGCAGGGTGCAGCCTGTGTTGTGGTGGAGCCTGCCAGGAGAGGTAACTCCATAGCATGCAAAATGTGGCTTTATGTGTCGTGACACCAGTGTCATGCGTCATACCACCAGCTTTTGATTCCCTCACCTCTTGTTGCATACAGCTGCATACAGTTATGCACCTTTCTAACTGTTACTTCACAGAGGTCTCATAACAGTTCATCTTTTGGATACCAGTAATTTTCTGTATTTTAAGTGAAGATTAGCTGAACATTTACTATATTGCAGTGTTGCAACACCTGCAGCAATCTCTCTTCTCAGCACTTGCTGATGTAGAAATCTGCTGCGGGTGACTATTGGCAAAAGCATTCACAAGTCAGAGAGAATCTGGAGGAGAACAGCAAGGGTGAGGTTTGGAAGTCATGACCCAAGAAGAAGATATGGTGGGACAGCTATGGTGGAGGAGAATGATCATTATAACAGTCTTCAGATACTTTGAATTGTAGAACTGTCTAGGTTGGAAGAGACCTTTTAGGTCCATCAAGTCCAACCATTAACCCAGCATTGCCAGGTCACCACTGAACCATGTCTCTGAGTGCCACATCTACATGTCTTTTAAATACCTCTAGGGATGGTGTCTCTGCTACATCCCTGGGCAGACTGTTCCAGTGCTTCACAACCTGAAGGTGCCCTCAATCTTCTCATCCAGATCATTGATAGATATTAAACAGGAGTGACCACAATACTGAGTGCAGGGGAACACCGCTTGTGACTGGCTGTCAGCTGCATTTAACTCCATTCACCACCACTCTGGTCCTGGCCATCCAGACAATTTTTTACCCAGCAAAGCATATGGCCATTCAAGCCATAAGCAGCCAATTTCTCCAGGAGAATGCTGTGGGAAACAGTGTCAAAACCATTACTAAAGTCCAGGTAAACAACATCCACAGCCTTTCTCTCATCCACTAAGCAGTCACCTTGTCATAGATGGAAATCAGGTTAGTCAATCAGGATCTGACTTTCATAAACCTAGGCCTGATCATCTGTTTGTCCTGAATGTGCCATGTAATGGCACTCAAGATGATCTGCTTCATAACCTTCCCTGGAACTGAGGTCAGACTGCCAGGCCTGTAGTTCCCCAAGGAAGGGAACTTGCTGCTCACTGCAAGGAAGCGAAAGGCTGCTCGCACAAGTGAAGGATATATTCTTTTCTTTGGCTGCATTGGACAATTACTGAAGTAATAGTGGGCAAGGGCAAAATGGCAAGGGAGTACAGTGTCTCTGATGGATAGCACGTAAGGCAACACTTAATTAAAAGTAATAACTAAAAAAGTAATTAAGAGAATCAGTAAAATCAATTCATTAAGACCATGAATGACTAGTAAGTACCTCAGGAACAGCAAGGTGCCTTACTGAGTGTAATAGACCCATAATTGTTCCATCATTAAACTACTCACTCAACCTCTTTTCAGACTCCTCTTTTCAGTAGTCATTCTTTCCATCATCTGGAAAGACTTTTTGAGGCGTATTTTCTCTGTTAGTAGGGAGATCTGAAAACACTCCCCTAACATCACCATGATTCAAGGGATGGATGCTTCCTGTTAGTCCAGATCCACTGGAGTTTCTAAAAACCTGAGTAAAAATTTTGAATTTGACTAGTCAAAGTAAGTATGTAATTCTCATCATCATTAAAACTGTAATTAATTTGTTCTCAAAATACTCTGATGTATCATTTTTGGCGCATGTATAAGACTTTTAGAGACCAGGTTCAGTTTTCTGCTTCCCTATGTCCTTTATGGACTAATGAGTATATAGAGGTATATTTATGTTATTTCAAGGTTAATTTTTTTGTCTGATTATCAGCTGTTCAAACGAGAATGTTTTTTTTCAAAATGCTAGAGGAAAGTCATGTGTAAGGTTATGCTTTCAGTGAGTTTTGAGCTCTTAATGTGCATTCTCCAAGCTTACTTCTTGCTGCAGGAAAGAAACAGCACAAACAAACTTCCAACGTCCATAACCTCCATCACGTCATCTCGCATCACCACAATTAGATATAGTACTTCACTTCTGAGTGTAAATTTAGATTTTCATTGAAAAAAAGAACTTTTAGAAAACTATTCAGAACTTTAGTTTCAAACGTACCAATAAAATAAAGCTGGAACATTTCAGGGAAATGAGAAAAATGTTTTATTAGTAGAAAGGCTCACAAATAAAGAATTTATTCTTTTACCACTAGAGACACAAGACACAGGCACTACTGGTGCATTTTTCATTTTCTGAGGAACTCTTAAAGGATCAGCTACTCATTGTTCCTGCTCATTTGTACATGAGGAACAAAAGCAACAGCTTTCATAATTTTATCATTGCCTTCGCAAATCCACTCAGGCAACCAATTTCTTATGACGCTGGAGTAGTGGCAAAAACTAATAGAATGATACAAAGACAGTTCTTTGGTCTTACCCTGCCAGTGAAGTGCTGCTGCTGAAGTGAGCCACAGATGCTTTCAAGGCGGTTTGGCTCATGGAATTTGTAACATTGTGTAGAACCACATCTACATTGTTCAGAGACAGGGTTCAGACCAAAGAGGTTATACAGTACATGTCAGGAATATCTGTAACAACTGAATGGTAGTGATACCTGTTTGGACTACTGTCTTTACCACTGCCCCAGCTGATATTTCCTTGGTATGATACCACTGACTGAAGAAACAGATTTCATTATTTCAGGAGACAGCACAGAAAAAATTTTGCTGGAATGCTAAAATATGAGTTGCAACCCAATATGCTTGTTGTGGGAGTTGAAAAATTTGCTTCAGCACAAAGACAGCTGTTACAAAACCCTCTTTTATAATATATTTTCACGATCTGCTGTACTCCTCTTATTGAAAGCTATGATTTTATGACAATTGAGTAGTCACTTTTTCCTACTGAAATATACAGGAAAATGCCAGGACATGAAGGTCCCAAAATTCATCCTTGTCTTTTCAAATAGCCTTGATTCTCTTCTCACAGGAGTAGTGCCTCACAATCAACTGGTTGTAAATTACTGGGGTTTGTGACACATTATATTTCCAAATTTTTTAAGTGTTTTGATCTCATATATTAGTCTGTATTTGGGATGTAAAACCAGAGTGGGTCTCCTGGACCTTATGGATAGAATAGAGAGAAAAGGTTAGAAAAAGAGTATGACACGTAGAACATATCTAGGGAAAACTTTCCTCAGGAATATCATTGTTTCCGGCAGCACAAGGACTTGATGAGCCAGACGTTCCATGGAGCCTAATATGTTTAATAACCTTTCATGATGTTGCAAATCCATTTCTTAACTGATTTCTCTTTTGATGTCAGTAATATTTTGGGAAAGGTTCTCCACAATTTAACTGTGCACAGAGTGAAATGTACCATACAGTTCTGAAAAATTCTTCCTTTGTTCTTGTGCTGTGACTACTGAATAATGGGATCCTGCTCATGCTGCCAGCACCATTCATGATTACACTGGTATCTGCCATACCGTAGTTTCTATGGAAGTGGTCATTTTCAATAACATAGAAGTTTTTAATATGCATACAAGCTTTGCAAGTGATATATCATATCAAGACTTAAAATTAAAGGATTATGGTTGTTCCGCTATTTCACCATTTGTCTTGCAAAATTTGGATTTGGTGCAAGGTATTGAGCCCTGAGCTGCACTGCATCCAACAGTAGAAAAAAAATCTGTATGATATCGTTATATCAGTAGATATAATCTGTATGATAAAATCAATTCCATTGACATAGATCGAGTCACTTCCTGAAAATGACAGTGGTATTGGCTAGGTCCTCCCCTGAATCTTCCCCTTTGGTTAGTGTGAAGCAGTGCTCTTTGGGAGCAGTTGCTTTTCCTTTACAATGGAATTATCTGACACCTGTCCTTTCATATAGTCTGGGAGCTGCTGTAACCTCACTCTTGCAATAACAGGTGAGAAAAGATGAAGCCTAGAAATTCTCTAGACAACTCTCTGCTGTTTCGTTTAGCAAGTGAAATAAGAGCTTATTAGAACAGCTTTATTCCCTTCAGGGATATTCTGCTTTTCTTGTGGAAATGGTCCAACCGAAACCAGCCAGATCTCACTTTCTTTGAGCTAGCTGCATAGAACAGACAGATCAGAGGAAGACACACAGTTTGGTCCACATTGTGTGAAAATAGTTTAGGAGAGTATGGAATCAGGGCTATGTTAAGAAAGCTGTTTTCAGTATCTTTGAACACTACCCACTTTCAGACTCTATTTATTTTCTTGCCTTTTACAATGTGGTAGGAAGTAAAAAAAGAGTAGCTAGGGAGGTAGTTCTGTACAGCAACCTACACATATGAGCAGTTATATTTTCAAAGTAAGGGCTAACTTTACATCCACCAACTACACAGGAAACCAATTTCCTGATATTTTATGCTGAAATTGTATTGGAAATGGGCTTTAATACATAAAACTGAATTTAGTAAACAGTTTGTGTAAAGTTAGGATGAATGTTACTTGCATTTTTATTAGATTGGTGAAGGGGATCATTAAGAATTTTCATATTCTAATTTTAGCTGCATTATGCCAAATGCCCCCAAATTCTCTCAGAGATGAATAAAAGATATGCAATCAGACCTTATTGTGCCCTACCTAATGCTTTTTTTTAAGAGCTATTGCTCCATTCTCCTGCCACTGAACAGGTACAACCCAGCAATGCCAGAGAAGATTACATACAAATATCGAAAGGAAGAATACTTATTTTTAAAAAGGGACATGGTTTGTTACTCTGAAGGAAAGCTCCAATGACTTAGTATCCAAAACACTGCTTTGTTCAAAAATAATTTTAAATAGATCAGAGAATCAATTCATTCAGCACAAGATGAGATTTAAATCAATCAATCTGAGATTTAAATCCATATTATCAGAGACAGAATCAACATCTCTACAGAAGAATCTTTTCAGTCCTCACCAAAAAAGACTAAATTTTGGGCATTAAATGCATGCAACAATCTGTACTGTTCCTGATACTCTTCCTGCCCAGGATTACTTGTTTTATTCAATAGCTAAGCTCACTGCCTGATCAGCCAACTAGTGAAGCTTTTGGTCTTCTACTTAAGTAAACATGAAATTACTTATCCTTCAAATGAAATCTGCTAACTTGACAAATGCCAGTTCCTTTCTGCTAGCAATTCAGGTGAAATTTGCAGCTTCTAAATCCATTTTGTATTCATTCTTTCCAGGGGTCTGTTCCAATGATTACTTGTTACTGTTTGTATTTTTTCACTAGTTTTTCCTGTGCTAATTTATCACACAAACTTTTCCTTTCCTTCAAGACCACTCACACCTTATTTCCTGAGTTATTCCTATAGCTGTATCAAAGCTGAGTAGCAAGTGCTTACCTTAGTGCACTCTAGGCTGCTGGTCTCAACAGCCAACAACACAAATATCTTGTTAAAAAGTCATATGGTCCATTCCAGCCTATTAAAAATATTACTCATACATACATATTGGTACTGATCTCTGAGCAGTAGGTAGTATGAAAATAATTATTTTAGGCAAAAGTAATCATTATTTGTTAAGAACCTGTATAACACCAACAATGTATCAACATTGCAATTACCTCTGGCAACTTTAAGACATTGAGTGATTCATAAAACTTTATTGCAAAAACGTATGTCTCTACACTAAAATAAAAAAATCTGATCCATCTATCTGTGTGCTTAACAGTTCCACTTACAGCAATGAAAAGGCGTAACAGATGAGCATCCAATAACAAACAGGAGAACCAGAACAGGCATGTCTTCTTTACAGAAAAACATCATCATGGAAATAACTTTAGATAACATCATGCAGTGCAAAAGAGAAACATGTTCAGGCAACTTCATCTCTGCTGCCATTTTCTGCTAACTTCAAGTGGGGTTTCTTCGCTTCACAATCCTGCAGTTTACATTTTATGTATCGAGTAACTTCCTTCAATTAATAATGCAAAAAACCACATATTTGGCATAGTATGCAAGGTGACTATTCACCATCTTTTCATTTATTTGAAGTAGCTTAAGAGCCTTTAAATTTGCAAAGTTAATTTGGGTATATTGGCTAACCTCACATATATCCTGTAGCAAAAATAATTCATTTTGTAAGAGAAATTGTGATTCTTAAGTGGCTATTAAGTGTAAATTGACTTCCTGTGTGTGTGACTGACTGCCTAATTGACCAATGTTGCCTGCCTATGAATTGCAGGGGTTTTGTTGCCCTGTTATCACCTTTAGCCTCTTCAGTCAAAGAAGAGAAATAGGAAGCTGAAAGAAGCAATTCACTATTCATTTTATACACTTCTGCTTTAGGATGGGATGAATCACACCTTACAAGGTCCATTTTTCTCCCCTGATAGCAAGTGAAGACAACAGCCAAAAGAAGGTAGATGCCTATGGTTTTCCAGATGAATCTGACTTAATTTTTGTGTATTTTTTTATGGTTTTGTAAAAACAAAATAATTCTTTACTACCTAAATCCCTATACCTTGCCAACACAAGCATTTATTACCAGTGTATTACATGCTTATTTTGATAACTATGAAAATGCTTTGTATTTTTGAAATAACATTATTTGTTCTGGATGTGACAAACAATTTTAGAACTGCAATATTTGGTTAATCCTCATAATATCACTGTGAAATAGTTAAGTACCATTTAAATTAATACAGTTATTTGCAGCTATGTATAATTAACCTCTACTGCCCCAGGACACCTCATGCTTCCAGGTGATTGAATGGAGGATCTGGGTTGTATAAGACTGCATGCTAAAGTGCTGAACTTCTTGAGGGAGATGTTCATCACTGCTTCTGGGTGCACAGAAGGGAAAGTTTGTTTGTTGACTTCTTAGTTCATTCACTAGAGTTTGTTCTGGGTGACAAGTTCTTGTCTTCTGGATAATTTTGGTAATACGGTTCTGAGAAAAACTTCTGTGGATAGAAACAGTCCTTTTTCTGAAATTTCATCATGTCACATTTGCATAAATAGTACTTCATTAACTAGCCAACAGAAATTTTCCATGGCTTTCAACTATTTCAACAACATGACCTGAAAACTGACTGGAAAGTTTCCCTTGTTTCATACACCGTGACATGGATACTGACTGTGGGTGTAGGACTAATGATGTTTTATGATATGTTGTTTTTTTAAGAGAAGACTGAATTCTAAATAATCTGGTCACATCTTATTATGTTTGAACAGTAATAAGCAATCATGATAATTTTTGTTCAATAACTAAAACCTCCTCTCTTTATCATAGGCTTTACTGCGAGGAATAAATCATTTCACAGATGATTCCCACACAGCATTAGTAACTTTTTCTTGATTTAGTTGAATGCATGTAGCAAGAGGTAATAATGGTCTATAAACAAATGTATGGAAATAATCACCTCAAACTAGATATGTTAGTATTGATTCCCCTTACATACAGTACTCCAGTTACAGTTGCTTCATTATCAGTATCTTTGATATTCACTTATTAGAACTCCAGCAGACAATGTTTTTATCGATGTCAGTAGATGTATGTTAATGGGTAAGAGGCTGTCAGGAAAAAAAACCCTATGTAATGTCTCCAATTTTTGTAAATATTTAATTTTCATCAGATAGAATTTCCTGGGTGTGCTGATCCATTTTACCCATTTCTTCAGGCTGCATGAGACTTGGTATAGCTTCAGTCAAACATGTAATGTTCGCAAGTAAGAGAGAACTCATAATCTATCAGATCCCAGGAAGTCTCATTAGGTAGTCCTAACAATTAATTCACATACAACAGTCCTAAATGGCTAAATGCTGAGGTTTGGGTTCCACAGTTTCTGAAGGAATTTTGCAAAACTCACTAATTCTTCATTTGATTTTGATTTAAGAGTTCTACAATTTGTGGAGTATTAGAGGATCTTTAGGGAGGGTGGAGGTGGAAGGAAATGTATTAATTTTATTTGTATTAATTAATCTTGATCTGAAACTTGTTAGCCAGATCTTGTATGTTTATAATACATTTAAAATACATTTCTAAATTTTTCAAGATCTATGCCTAATGAATGTATATATAAAAGCTTGGTTGAATATCCATTTAAGTCAATGAGTGATTTTTCTCCTGATTTAAAAAGATTTTGGACAGGGTCCAGAAATTGATTGTGTGAGCACATGCTCCTGTTGCTGCTGTAGAGAGGAAATCCTCTCTCTTTGGTCTTTCTCTTCTGTGTCTTGAACTAAGGTTGGTATTCAGAGCATTGAAAGTGAAACCTTGTTCTCAGCTTGCCTGGGAGCACATACAGTTGAATTCCTCTCCAGACACTACTGTAATACAAACCATTGATAATAATGTATATTATAACAGTAATAACCTTAAATGCCAATAAAAACATAAATAACCATGAGTAACCATAAGAGACTACAGCCATGCTGGCATCTGAAAGGGAATTAGAATCCAGAAAGAAAGGATAATCTGCTGTTCAGGAACCCTGTTTGTGCTGCACTGAGGTTTTGCCTAAATGGAATGGTTGATAGCCTGAAAGACTTGTGTTCATGCTCTTCCCTTCTGCTTCCTATGCCACTGCTTTGCCTCCTTAATTTCTTTCCTTTCTCCTCTATTTTGGTTTCTATTTGCCTGAATCATGTTGCTGCATTTGATAGCTCTCAACTTCTGACTCTGCAGAAAAATTCCTTACAAAAGGGCCTCCATCTAAGAATGTTGTAAAACTTCTCACAAAAAAATAATCCATAACTTTAACATGCAAAGAAACTCAGTTATTTCAGGGAGAAGCCTTAAACTCAAGCACATACATATGCTTTTGCATAACTGAACATATATAATAATCCTAATCAAAGAGATTGTGTGCTTGATGAATAATTGGGATGTGGATCTGTAGAATAATCCCTTTTGATTTGTCTTGGAAAGCATAAATAAATGTATGTGCCTTTATTAGTGTTTTACTTGTTTATAGTAGGATAAAATTTTGTTAATGAGTAAAAATGCTTTAGAAATAAATGGCAGAAATATTAAGCAAATGCTACCGAGCTATGAATTTTCTGTGAATTTGTAGATACTATGAATGGTCTTTCTCTATACATAATTGTTTCTCAGTGATATCACCTAAATTTCATTTGCTTTGAATTCTACTCCCGCAACTAAAAAAATTCTTCTGACCTACTTCATCTAGTTAGATTTCTGTGCTTTGTGGAACTAGAGTTATCTTAAGGAATGATTTCAGGTTTAGTTTTTATTTTATTTTATTTTCACTTGAATTCCCTTCTGCATGAAAAAAAAACAACTAGATTGTTGCTGCACCCTATGTCAGTTTTTGTGTCTTCTCCACTGCTAGCCTTCCCCTTCCCCTTCCCCTTCCCAAATTTTTACCCAGAGATCATCAGGTTTAATACTTGTTTTAACAAATGTTAAATGTTACACTCAATGGTTTAATATTTGTTCAATCAATTTAGTATCTTTATCAGTGACATGGCCAGTGGGATTGAGTGATGACACCAACCTGTGTGGTGGAGTTGACACGCTGGAGGAAAGGGATGCCATCCAGAGGAACCTTGTCAGACTTGAGAGGTGGACCCGTGAGTACCTCATTAAGTTCAACAAGGCCAAGTGCATGTGGGCCGGGGCAACCCCAAGCACAAATACAGACTGGGCAATGAGTGGATTGAGAGCAGCCCTGCAGAGGAGGACTAGAGGGTACTGGTGAATGAAAAACTGCATATAAGCCAGCAATGTGCACTTGCAGCCCAGAAAGCCAATCTGTGCTGCATCAGGTTGAGAGAGGTGATTCTCACCCTCTACTCTGCTCTCATGAGACCACACCTGGAGTACTGTGTTCAGCTCTGGGTGCCCCAGCATAAGGAAGACAGGGACTTGCTTGAGCGGGTCAAGAAGAAGGCCACAAATATGATCGGGCGACTGGAGCACCTCCCCTGTGAGGACAGGCTGAGACAGCGGAGGTTGTTTCTTCACCTAGAGATGAGAATGTTCTGGGGAGACCTGATTGCAGCCTTCCACTACTTAAAGGAGTCCTACAGGAAATATGAGGAGGGACTCTTTATCAGAGAATACAGTGATAGGATGATGTGTAATGGTTTTAAACTGTAAAAAGGTAGATTTAGACTAGATATTAGGAAATCTTTCAATGGAAGATGGTGACAGAAGGGTTGAAACTACTTTATCTTTGAGGTCCCTTCCAACCCAAACCATTTTATCATTCATTCAATGAATAGCTGTATGAATCAACTTTTTCCTCCCCCTTTCTTGGTGCTGTTTTAATGACTTCCAGAACCTTAATGATACAGGGCTCAATTCATTTGGTGGAGCTGACTGCTTCAGTAACACAATATGACTGCCAACCCCTTTAAGCTGCTCTGGGATAGAGTCTGCCTCTCTGCAGGAAACCTCTGCTGCTTATTTGCTTCACAACCATTCCCTTTTCATGACTTCAACTGGGACATAAGGCTAAATCCTAGCTGCCAGGCTGGAGTCTCTAGATTGGACATAATTAGCTAAATCTAAAGACATTTTTCTGGAAAGTAGTGTATAGGAAATTTTGTCTCTGGCCTTTGCTTATGATGCTGTGTATGACTTTTTAAAAAAAAGACATTCCTCCCTGTTTTCCAAATCAACTTTCAAATTGTCCAGAAGCGGGCTTATGATCTGAATAGGTCAGAGAAACCTCGTTCTCAAATTATTTTCTTTCCCTGTTGTTTTCCAGCACTTGACACATATTCAGCTCAGTTGCCTCTTGCCATAATGTTACTTCCCTGTGTACATCCAAAACCACCTTACATGTACAAGCATGCTTCTGTTTCTTGACCTCCACTTGCTTCCTTGGGGAAGCATAGATCTTTTATAGGCTTTGCATCACATCTGCTAGTCCTAAGCAGGTATCTCAGGTACCCTTAATGATATTAAATGGCAGTAGAGGCCTACTCTTAAAAAACTGAGTTAAGCTCAAAATATCCATGTTAAAAGAATTAAAATACTTTATAGTTAAATCAGTAAAATTTCATATATAGGAAGTCAAACCTCAAAACCCCCTCATCTAAGGCTAATTATTAGTTTCACCCTACCCAAAGATTTTTCTTGAAAGGAAAGCATTACTTTTACTGAAACAATTTTTTTCCAGCTTTTTCTTGGTTGTGAGGTATCAGCCCCACCTAGTGAATGATTAATGAATTCTTAAAATACATCACACGAGAAGAGTTATAAACAAATAATTTTTTTCCCTGACCTCTGTCTTCTGTTTCTCCTCCTAAAGACCTTGGTGACTCTTGATTTCATTGAAATGGTATATAAAATATACTGGTGGAAGTGAAATCAGAAACAGGCCCAAGGGCTTGCTCTTACATATTATGAGATTGGTTATAACCCTCAAGAGTTTTAGCATTGTAGTGTGATTCAGAGCACAAGGAGCATCACAGAAGTACGAGTTTTGGAGCAAAGAAGACAGAAAGAATATTGCTGTATTTTACAAAGTTGTCGAAGAGATAAATATGCTAACATGTTAAATACATCACCTAACTGGGTAATTATGCCATAATTACTGCACTGAAATACTCGCTGGGAGACAAAGTAGTATGAGCAAGTTTAAAAGTGCTGGGCCAGATTCTTGGTTGGAATAAATTGAAACAAGTTGAAATAAATTAGATTAAGCGTCTTTGGCTCAATGTATTGCTTTTGTGCATCTGGAAGCATAGCTTGCTACTAGTACTTGAAAGAAAGTTTTTGCTGATAAAAAATAGTTGTTCCTGCTCTTCCACCTCAGCAGATGCCTGATAGTGGCAGAACCAGTGGAGTGGTGCCCTGCTCCATGGTGGTGCCTTGTGAGGAAGGAATGGGTAGGGTGGTGCCCTGCTCCAGGGGGCCTCATGGTGGAGGGCAGGCTGGAGTGGTGCCCTGCTCTGTGATGATGGCACAAGGGAGGAGTCACAATCACAGGCAGATTTACAGACCCACACTAGGGTGACATCCTCTGTTTCATGCTTTACAAACATTTGACCCAAAACGAAACCAAGTTTTTTTTAACTCGGTTCAATAAAAAATAGACCAACACATCATCCATTCCCCTCCAAGAATCTCACACTTTTTATTTGAAAATGTATTTTTTGCTATGAAAGCCTTCCCTCGGGCCAGGATGGCTCTGTGAAGGGAGAGCTCTCGCCTCTGACAGTCTAGTTTTGTCTTCAAGATCATGGTCCAAGTCATCTACCCTGAGACAGCAGAGAGTTGTGTTTGAAGCTCTGCTTGTGATTAATGGAAATGGGAAGGTTTTGATGGAAGAAAGGAACTGTTGCTCTCCTGATGCTTAGCTTAGGCTCCATAATCACAGATAGTCAGTTATCTATCTCACTGCCCAGTGACTTGTGAAGTGTTTGTGCTTCAGAATTTGGCCTCAGTGTGGGAATAATGGGCTTGAAAAACATGTATCAGCTTGAATTAGTAATGTAAAGGGCAAAAGCACCCAAAAGTATCTCATAGATCTCAATCAGGGAGAGTGTGTTTTGGGACCTTTTCCAGAGATGGTTACAGCTGACACTTCTACATATGAACTATTATGGCTGTAGCTATTGGTGTTTCAGAATGGCCAGACTGCTCCTGCTCACTCATGAAGTGTCTGATTATTTCCAGCCATTTGGTAAATCTGTCAGTAAGAAGCTGTTGCTTTTAAGATATAGTAAAAGCTGTTTTTCCTGTGCCATTACATCTTTCAACGAGAGAGCTGTATGTATAAGAGAGGAAATTTTCAGTTTGTTGTCTGATTAGCTATATGATACTGAGGAGTTTTAGAAGAAATAATTACGTGTGCTTCATCTTATTTCTCCTGGGAGTGTAGAACTGCCAGGATGGCTGAACAGGGCAAAAGGAATCGGTGCAGGTGCGTTGGCAATTGTTGTAATAGTTCAAATCCAGGATCAGAGCATTACAAGACTCAAATAGTTAATCTGAGATGAAGAAGAATACTTAGCATATCATATTTAATTATTATTTGCAAATCTGCATATCACTCACTTTTCCATTCCATTATCTATGAATAAAACCTGATTAAATATGAACATGAGACGACTGTGCGAGTTTTGACGTGTCAGTGCCACCTGCTGTTACATATGTGATTTGTATAGAATTTTTTGAGTGATTGAGAGACTTACTCCCACTTTCAAAAGATGGACACACAGCAAACCTTAGGAACTGTTGTGTTGAGCAGGTAGCCTGAGGTGGGTATTTGGGGCTATGTTAACATTATTCTTTCTTAAATTTAGTTAATTTTGGAGAATGGAATAACTTCATTGGGAGGGACAGAAATACATTCTTCTGAGAGATAACTCGTGGACATTCATTGCTCTGCAAGTGCCCATAGTACTTGGCATGTCTGCAAAAGCATGTCTGTGGCTCACAGTGGAGCTAATGAGCCCTCACACCTTGGCTTCCTTAGTGTACTATCATTAAGCAGTTCTGGACAGATCAAGAGCAGATGTGTTGGTCCTCAGGGTGTCTTTACAGGTATTTGTATAAATGATATAATGATATCATAACAGATAAATGAATTTGCTATGAGATAACACATAATATGTGTTACAGGTTATAATATCACTATGTTATCGCTGCCTGACCAAGACAGCATCAGATGCCAAGCTGTGACACGCTGAAAAGGGTCTAAAAAGTTACAAAAATAGGAGACAGAATATGCAGGATTGCTCAATTATATAATTATGAGATATCACAGGCAATGTAATGTAATACTGTAAATGGAGCAGCTAGGCTGAGAAGACAGTCCAAGAAAAGCAATACCTGTCTGTCTGTCCCATATAATTTATGTGCTGAAATGGCAACCTCTTTGCAAAAATAGTATGTGGCAATAATGAGATTTTTGGAGTCAGTGGTTTTTAGTGATGAATATTTCTGAAATAGAGAGTAAAAATATAAAAAATATATCTATGACTTAACACTCTGAGTGGTAATTTTAAGAAGCTAGAGTTTGGATTAAAGCACCTATAGGGGCAGTTGAGCATCTTGTTCCCCATCTTTCATTGTCCTTTTCAACCTTCTCTAATTCTCCTCTACCTTTTAGGATGCGAAGAGAGGGGAGAGGCCAAAACAGCACTAGATATTCTTCAAAATTGTGGATGCACCATGGATTTATAATGATCTGTTCTATTTTATTTTATTTTCTATTTCTTATTTCTGTTTTTACATTTTTTTTAACATTCTTGTGGGTTTTGCCCTCTACTGAGTTCAGGTTTTTGTAAGTGCTGCTGAAGAACCAGGATCTTCTTGAATAGTGATATTTAATTCACAATCTTACGATGAACATTTGAAGATAAGATTGTTTTTCTCTATGTGCTTTATTTTATCTATACTGATTTTCCTGTGTTATTGCTTCCTATCATGAGATCCTTCTGTTCTTTCCCCAGCCACACCCACTGGACTTACTGTTAGAGTCTTGAATAACTTAGTGGCATTAGAAAACCATATCACTGAACTATTTGGTCCATTTTCAGATCATTCTTGGGTGTGTTGAAGGTTTGTACTAACAAACCTTCACACAGATATCTGGGGAATCCTGTGGTTATCCTTCTTCCACTGAGAAAAAAAGTAACTTATTCTTATTTTTGCCTTACTTTTGTTTCATCGGTTTAAAGCAGATATTTGTTTGTGTCAGGACTTTCCCTCTTACTTCACGACAGCTTATTGTCTGTAACTGGCTTTGGTGAACAATCCTGTTGAAAGCTTTCTGAGGGTCCAAACAGATTTTTCTCCAATTTGCAATGTATGGCTTCTCTTTACAAAGATATGTTGAGTCTTCCTCAAGATATTTTTATCCATGTATCAATCCTTTAATTTTATTGTTTATTATACTTTCTAAGAATTTGCCTGGTACAATTTCAGATTTTCTTCTGTGGAGTTCCTAGAGCTGTTTTTAAAAAAATTTCATCATGTTTACTACTTTCTACACTTGATACTGAGACAGTTTTAAGCACATAGTTACCCATGGCAGTGAGTTTATTTCCTTTAGAACTTGTGGGAAAAGGTATTGCTTTTCTTGGGCTGTCTTCTCGGCCTAGCTGCTCCATTTACAGTATCTAAAAACGTAGCCTCAGAATTGTCTGTGATGTTTCATAATTACATAACTGAGCAATCCTGCGTATTCTGTCTCCTATTTTTGTAACTTTTTAGACCTTTCTCAGCATGTCACAGCTTGGCATCTGATGCTGTCTTGGTCAGGCAGTGATGCTGTAGTGATATTATAACCTGTAACACATATTCTGTGTTATGAGCTGATATGGCAAATTCATTTATCTGCTGTGACTCTAAGTAATCTTTCATAAACTACTGCCCTGTTATCAGTACAACAGTGTCTGTCTGTCCCATATAATTTATGTGCTGAAATGGCAATCTCTCTGCAAAGATAGTATGTAGCAATAACGAGATTTTTGGAGTCAGTGATTTTTAGTGATGAGTATTTCTGAAAATGCAATTAAACACTTCTCTGCATTTTCAGATGCCTATCTAGATCAATTTCAAATTATGAATTTAAGAAAGCCATTTTCTTTCCTTACCAAGTAGAACTTTTGTAGTCATAACCAAGTTTACTGTTATTATAACCATAATTATGGACAATAACAAAATGTATTAATGCACAACCAGTCAAGTAGCTCTACCAGTACTTAAGAGATCCGTGATACACATTGAGGAAGCTTCAGAGAGCCTCATGTGTTCAGTCTCCCTGGATTTTTTCCTTAATTATGGACATCTCCAAGTACAAATTAGCTGATCTCCCTCTTTTACACTACCTGTGCTTTCAAACTAAGACAAGCATTGCCCTATCTTCTTATGTATATCTTCCTCTGTTCCTAGGGCTCTGTAGACAAACTTTTTTCATCCCAGTTATTTGTTTATCAGCATGTGAAATCTTCAGAATTCTTCATTCTCATTGCTGGCATGCCTATGTCACTGGTGGCATTAAAAAGTCTTAGACTAATGGAGTTTATGTTTACCTACCTTAGCCTTAGTCCCCACAGGCTTGGTACTACTGAAGTTTAATTAGTGATATTTTAATTCTCCTTAGCAGCTATAGAGGACTTGGGGTAAAACTCTCACAAAGCAGTCCACAGAGCACCTGAGATTATACTTTAAAGTACTGCACTTCCATGCATTCTGTTCACAGCATATAGCAATAGTTTCTATAAAATCATAACATTTGATAGGGTCTCAGTAGACTTACTGGTTTTCTTCTAGGTTTCCACAACATTAGGTGCTAAGGACACTTCTGAAAATGAAAATTAGTTATACAGTCATTTACTTTCTTTGCTCATTTCTATTCATGTCTTATCTCCAGTATATCAGCTTGACGCTTAACAAAGCAATTTTCCTGTGAGAACATAAATTGTAGTGTATATCTAGGCAACCCCCAGCTAATTACTTAGTGGGGAGAGAGACAACATTTCTGTTTTTCTTTAGTCGTGTAGTTTGTAGTTAGTTTTTGCCAAACTTGCTCTGGAGAGATGATGACTAAATCACTGCTTGTTTGGCATGTTAAGGTGGATAGATTTGTCTGATAATGTCCAAAGAAGAAGAAAGTGATATCAAACAACAGTTCTCCTCAGCCTAGTAATTAATTTCAGCCTTCCACTGATGAGAAATGTTTTACGGTTTCATACATTAAGATGAAGAGGAAATATGATAACAAGGTAGGATGTCTGCATGCTGAACTCTGAATAGCTCATTTGTCACACAAGGAGGTTTGGAAGAAAAGAATAGATGTATAGTTGTGTAGCAATTCCTCCCTCTGAAAGGGGCAGATTTGAGGTTAGAAGCTAAACTTACCTTCAGTAAGTTTTGGATTGTACCTTGTGGAGCCAATTATTTCCTACAAACCTGAAATGTTCTTCATCATCTCACAGCTTCCTTTTCAGAGCTGAAGAGAGGATTTGAGATTTCAGTGTAAAAAGAGAATTAAACAGACTGTACAGTTAGAACACAGGTAGCTACTACCATTTGAAAAATCTGTTCCACAAAGTGTCCACAGCCTGTTCATGAATCAGTGCACAGATACAATAGCTGCAACATTTACTGCTGGCTTATGTGTATGAACAAGCACTAGCCTGATAGCACAAGTGGGGTGAACACTCACAGGAGATAAATTGCCATTTTGTGACATATACCTGTGGTACAGCAAATAAAGACAAGGAAATGGAGACAGCAGAAAAATGCAGCATAAGACAGTGCAGAGCAGAAAGAAATTTCTGTAGAACAGTTGGTGGCACTGTGCACAAGTGCAAAAAAATTCAGCCTGCTGCTTAATATGTGCAGTGTTACAGAAGGAAAATGAAGGTGACACTATATATAGTTCCACATTTTATCCACAAAGGACAGGAGTTACATACATTTAATACTAGGTCTTGATCTTAGGCAAAAAACTGATGATACTTTACAGCTCCATTCAACCTGCTTCTGGGGATACCAAGGCACCCTGCAAATATTAATGAAATCAGCATAACATATAACAGTAAATTAGGTAAACATGATTCCTTTCCTGAAAGGAGAAGGTATGGAGTTGTTTTTATTCTGGTCCCTCGAGGGCTGGGGGAGCACCCCAACAGCATGCTCAGCCACTGTAATTCGTTTTAGTGCTGGCCAGGGCACTGGATCACACAGCTATGGATGGACTGGCCAGCTGCCAGAGGGCAGGTGAAAGGGGGGAAAACAGGGTGATAGTGCACTGTAACAAGCCTTGCTCCTATCTGCTATCGCCCAGTGCACGCTCTATTGCTGCAGGAAGCATTGTGATTGCCTCTGCTCTTCTTAGAGAAGAGCCTTATGTTTGGATATCAAAGTGACAAAACACCCAGTGTAACTTTCCAGTAAGGGGTAATGTTATGAATATCTCTTTCAATAAATAATCTTCCTACAAAACATGACCTGTATTTTATTTTGTTGTATAATGTGCAGAGATGTATATGGAGAAATATTCTGAGGGACGTGTTCAAACAGTAGAAGAAAAAGCTGTTTTTGCATAGATCTCTCCCTGATTCATATGTATGTATTATTTCTTGTGTAAACCTAATAGAAATTGCAGTTCCCATGTGAAAATTTTGGTGATATTCCTTTGTATGGGCACAGTGAAGCTGGCCTTTTTCGCAAATGGTGAGAAATCCAGAATTAAAGTACATTCAGTTATATGAAATAACTTTATTCTTTCTTTGCTAAAAATACATACACATAACAAGACGATTAATAATTGTCACTAATGTTAGGCAAATAATAAAACAGCAAGCAGCCTAAAATGCATATCTGTTAGTTAAACTGTGCCAGATATTTAATGTATGACATGAACAACACATTTCAAAAAAACCCCAAACACAAGTAACATTCAAGTGCGTTTCCAGACTACTACACAATGATCTGATGGAAGTACATATGCAGAACATGCATCCTTTTCTGCAGCTCTCTTCAGCAAAACTACATATAGTGAGAATGTGAAACATGGCCAGAGCTAATGCAATAAAGACAAAGAAATTAAATCTTTTAGTAATTTAAGGAACTGATTCTTCACAGCTGAACACTGTTCCAAGCAATTTTCCTGTTGGTGTAACCACATTAATGAGGTTGAAATTGGTGACCTAATGCAATGAAACTTTAGCAAGGTGTAATTTTCTCTTGTGTAGATGTGGAAATCTTGATTATATGTCAGTGCAACATATTTGCAATAAGCATTTGTAAGAGTATAACTATTAAGAGTGGTAGATTGTCAGTGTTCTTAACAGATGCCAGAGACCTCGAGTTACAAGCAAAGAAACTGTGCAAACCCCTAATAGTGAAGCCACAGCCCAGAGGAGGTGCTAAAGGAAGCCAAATCTAGTGGACTTTAAAACTCAAGGGAGTTCTCCTGTGAGGACACAGACACAGGCAGAGTGCACACATGTCTGGCTGCAGAGATAGCACAGAAATCAGTGCCATTTCCAGCACCCACACAGATGTCAGCACCACTGGCAGCAAGTGCTCTTCCTTTTCTCCAGCTCGCCAGGGCAAGGGTTGTCCAGTGAGCACCCCCTCCCTGCCTCACCCCATACTCTCTTCATCTACCAGCACACGAACATCCACAGGTCCCTCAAACCACAGAGCAGTCAGGCCTGATCATGTCTGCCTGAAGTCCCTGTCAAGGCTCCATTTGTCCAGCCTCCAGCCTTAGCCATGGCTCTGTCTGACCTGTCTTGTCCAGTTTGAAGTTTGGTAGCCCATCATCCATCACAGAGCAGGGAAAAAAAAGTGCACTGCAACAGCCTGATTACATGTGAGACACTACTTTTATCGCACTCCTCTCTAGTTTCTCATGTTCCCTCCTCTTCCTTCAGTGAGCCTACACACACAGCTCCTTAGTGTCAATATAGTGCGATGGGGATGACTTCCAGCTGATTAAGGTAACTGGCACATTTGGGATGGTTACAATGTTGGAATAGGTGTTTGCTTTGGCAAAACAGGATAAACAACACTATAGAATAGCATGGACTATGTTTTCACCATCCCTTTGAGAAAAACTCATATTGCTACTTTTGGTATTTTGGATGAATGTGTGTTAATCAAAACTGGACATGTACTGCTACAATGGCACACAACACTAAATGTGCTAAAATGGAACAGGAAGGGATTGATGCTTGAGGAATTCTGAAGGGAACTTTCAGATTAATTTAGGTGGGTTTTTTTCTATAGATTTCTTTTTATTCATTGACTGTAGCAAAAAAATAAATGGCTCCATAAAATGACCCAGTCTACTTAAAATGTGTTTCTGTTACACCCATTGAGAATATAGGGAACTGATACTGTATGTCAAATGCCTCCGCCCATTTGGCATTCAGTATACTTAATTTTCTCCCGAGAACTGAAAAAAAGATGATGATATGGCTTCCTGCTTTTTGCACAATAGTCTACAAACTAATGAAATGATCCTGGTTCAGGCCTAAGTCTGGATTGTGATGAATATTCTTGTCTTACCAGAGGTCTTTCTGTGAATGCCGGATGATGTGTGGCAGATAGACTCAAGGGATTTCCAAGCTAATGAGAACAGGGTTTAGTAAGGTAGGTATGTAGAGAAGAAATTGTCCTGGGAAGTAGGCAAACTAGTCTGCTGCTTCAAATAATATATGGATTTAGAAAATATAAATCCAACCTTAAACAACATATAGGCTGATGAGATCTCATTTTTTATTTACTTTTCCTTAGGAAATTCACTTGTTCTTCCACCAGTGACATTGACATGAATTTTATTTAGCTATCCGCAGTCTGTGAAATATATTCCCAGAAGATTACTTTTTCCCTGAAGTTTTTTGCCTAGTTTCAGTTAAAACAGACTTTCATTTCTACCAAATAATTCATTATCTGTGTCTCTGATGTGTCTGGACTAGAAAATAACAGGTACTGCATTCTAGGAAATCTACATTAAGAAGAAAGAAAAAGATTATTGTTGTTTGAGTCCACCTCTTCTTTTGTATTCTAAAAGCTTTCTGAAAGTTGTCAGGAAGATCTGTAAGATCATTGATTAAAGGGTGTTATAAAAATACACAAATACATCATAGTTACAGAATATAGTCATCTGCTTTCCCCCAGCTCCACAGAAAGTTAATTTGCGATTTATTAAATAGTTCAGCTTTGGTTTAGCATTTAATCTGTCTCAGCTGTCAGTGGTTTTGAGTGCAGTTGAAAGAAATTTTACCACTTAATTTAACAAGTTTCTATGTAACAACTGAAATCACCTGAAAGGGAAAACTCTTTAGCCTGATTGAATTTGAGGATACAGTTAATTAAGAAGCACTATACATATGGTGCCTCTTAAGGGGCAAGGAAGAACAGCATTAGGTAAATATTTTTTAGAGCAGATCTTAGCAAGGGACAATAAAAATGAAACCTCAGAGACCCATAGTAGGCTCTTTAAGAATCCAAACCCAGATGCAGTCTTCTGATTTAAAATCTAAGACTTTCACATCTGTGTTAAAAACAGCTTAGCTTCAGACAGCTTCAGAGAGACCTTATAAATATTCTAAATATATTTTCATATGAAGGGGTACAATTAACTCTCAATCTCTGGGAGGGGTTCTGCTCATGCAATTGCAGCTGTTGGAGGTACCTTGTCTTAGCTGTTCCTGTTGACTGCCCTTGTAGTCACTGGAGATTGATGGTATCCACCTAGCTTGAACAATCATCTTAAAACAAGGTAGTCTTCCAGAAGCATTTACCTCCCTTTATTGTCTTTAGAGGGAATCTAAAGGACAGCCATAAATTAGATGCTTTACTTTCTACAGCTAAGTGAGATGGGAAGGCTTAAGTGGTAAAGGTTGATTTAGTTTAAAAGCTTTTGAAAATAATGGTTTTCGAATGTGCAGTGTCAGACAGGTTTAGCAATGCTACGAGCACTATGTCTAATACATCATTAATCTACTCTGCAGATTAGTTACACTCCAGATTTCATCACCTTGAGGCTTTTTGACCCAAAAGACATGTGACTTCCTGATGCACTGTTTTGAATCAGTATACCAGCAAGTAACATGCCTCTGTACATGGAGAGCTCTACATACTTTGCTTTAAAATAAGTTTATTTTACTCTTGCTGTCAAAGGAAGCTTAGACTTGCAATCACTGTAAAAGTTTTGCATCATATAAATTAATGAAAAAGGAGTACCTGGAATCATAGTTTCTGTCTGCAAAGCCCAAATTACCTATTCTAGGGCATTCCCATTAGGTGTATCTTTTATTTGTGCTTAAAATCCAGCTATAAGAACTACGTGTTGCCCTTAAGCAATACATCCTAATGCTTCCACCATCTGTGCTAAAAAGCTTTTTCCAAATGAATAACTTAAATTCTTTTGTTATAATTTTGTTATAATAATTCAATTAACTTTCTATTTCTGGACACACTGCTTTCTTGCTCTTTCTGCTGTCTTCCAGAATATACCAAGAATATTATCAAATATGAGAGGAAATTACCTATCAGAATATATTATCTGAGTTCTTACATCCACCCTATACTGAATATTTTTTTCAACACCACCTTCAGTTAGTTTCCATACCTGTATCATGGGTACTGTTGTAAAACACAGGCATCTGTCAGAAAGATCCATCTTACTTTTGGGAAGGAAAACTCTTCTTGGTGCTTTCCATGTGAATCAATCTGAAATTTCACTTAGAGAGCAGTTAAATTAAGTTATTTTGATTACAGTGGCTACTTCAGTTTATTCTGGATGGCAACAGAAGTCTAAGTGCACTCCAAGAACACAATCATCAATGTATTGAGATAGCATATTAATATTGCTTCTTGAACATTAAATCTAGTTTTCAGGAACTCTTAACATCCTTGTTCAAGAGCAAGTATTTTTGACTAATACATTTTGTATGTGTAGTTTGCTAAATGGCAAACAGTGCTAGAATCCACACATTGTCAAGGGTAGTGGAAGCAAACCTATTACAATCAAAATTTGTATTTTGCTTCCGTGTGTATTTACACAATCTTTTTAGTGCCAAGAACCCTGTAAACTATAGTCAGGAAGTTTCCAGCATTTCTCAGCAGTCCTGAATAACGAGGGACATTCCAGTTGGCTGGAGGTTAGCAAATGTGACATCATGTACAAGAAGGGCCGAAAGAGGATCCAGGGAACTACAGGCCTGTCAGTCTGACCTCAGTGCCAAGGAAGGTTATGGAGCAGATCATCTTCAGTGCCATCACATGCCACATACAGGACAACCAGGTGTTCAGGCCCAGTCAGCATGAGTTTATGAAGGGCAGGTCCTGCTTGACTAACCTGATCTTCTTCTATGACAAGGTGCCCCACCTAGTGAATGAGGGAAGGGCTGTGGGTCTTGTTTGCTTGGGTTTCAGACTTTTCGCTTTTGACACCATTTCCCACAGCTTTCTCTGTGAGAAACTGGCTGCTTGTGGCTTGGACGGGCATATGCTTCACTGGATAAAAAATTGGCTGGATGGCCGGGCTGAGAGTGTGGTGGTGAATGGAGTTAAATCCAGTTGGCAGGTGGTCACAAGTGGTGTTCCCCAGGACTCACTATTGAGGCCATTTTTCTTTAATATCTCTATCAATGATCTGGATGAAGGAATCGAGGACACCCTCAACAAGTTTGCAGACAACACCAAGTCAAGCAGGTGTGTTGATCTGCTTGAAGGTATGGAGGCTGTACAGAGGGATCTGGACATGCTGGATCAATGGACCAAGGCCAGTGGTATGAGGTTTAACAAGGCCAAGTGCTGGGTCCTCCATTTGGGTCAGAACAACCTCATGCTGTATATGACAGTCTTGTGGAAGACTGGATGGAAAGCTGTCCAGCACAAAAGGACCTGGGGGTGGTGGTCAACAGCTGGCTGAATATGAGGCGGCAGTATGCGCAGGTGGCCATCAGCATCCTGGCCTGTATCAGAAATTGTGTGGCTAGGAGAAGTCAGGAAGTGATTATCTCCCTGTACTTGGGACTGATGAGGCAGCACCTCAAATATTGTGCTCAGTTTTGGGCCCCTCACTACAAAAAAGACATTGAGGGGCTGGAGCGTGTCCAAAGAAGGGCAACAAAGCTGGTGAAGGCTCTAGAGAACAAGTCTCATGAGGAGCGGCTGAGGGAACTGGGGTTGTTTAGCCTGGAGAAAAGCAGGTTCAAAGGAGACCTTCTCACTCTCAACAACAACCTGAAAGGAGGTTTTAGTGAAGTAGGGTTCAGTCTGCTCTCCCAGGTGATAGGATAAGAGGAAATAGCCTCAAGTGCCAGGAGAGGATTAGTTTGGGTATTGGGAAAAATTTCTTCACTGAAAGGGTTTTTAAGCATTGAAACAGGATGTGATTGAGTCACCATCCCTGAAGGTATTTAAATGATGTGTATATGTGACATTTAGGGTTTAGTGGTGACTTGGCAATGATGGCTTAACAGTTGGACTTGATCTTGAAGGTCTCTTCCAACCAGAGTGATTCTAGGATTCTATGATTCTATAAATACTGAGTCTTGATGCTTCTTGATAGTGGAGGACATTCTTTCAAGGAAAGGCCACTGAATTCCTCAAGCAAAATTCTGGCTAAAATAATGTAATGACGTTTCTGATGTTGTCTGCAGTGTGCAGCATTTCACCTCCGAATTGAAGACATCCAAAAACAGTGATACTGAACTGAGACAATTTAGGAAGCTGTTAGTGTTGTATTTCAATACAGAGCTTTGCATGCTATATGCCAATATGTTTAAGTTGCATCGTACCACTGACATTCCACTGAGTCATGACACAGCTAAGCCTACAGCTTGTCAAGGTCACCAACATGCATGAGCTCCATGGACCTCTGTATAACAATGATTCTGGACCCTGTCTTGAAACAGACCCTAGAATATTTTTCAGTAACTGATATTTTATGGTCATGAAATAATGTCAATTATTACATTCAGACTTTACATTTACAAAAATAGTGAACATTTTCTAAGTAACTTGGGATAGAAGTTTGTCACATTAAGTCAAGAGAAAATCCTTATAGAACTTCCTGTAATTTGCATTAGGACTGCATGAAGCCACTATAGATGGTGGATTATAGTCAGTACCATTATCAGAAGTTTGGACTGATCTCTTCTAATTCAAGCTATATTTGTCTTTCACCATTCAGGAAAAAAAGTCTGTGAGAATAGCAAAAGGGGTGGGTTTTAGTAGCAATTGCTGCAGACATCAGTACCAGTGGAGTGTAATTACAATAATCAAACTAAAGAAAACATTCATGCTGCTAGTAAAATAATATGCATTCTCTCATGTAACTAATGGAAAGGGATGTAATGGTATCAAACACTCCAAGCACAGAAAACAGTATCCTGAAAAGCTGTGCTAAATGGCAGTACATGCCTGTTTTAAGTAGCGCCATGCTATAGTGAAACATCTAATGTGTGGTTGTTGGAGTTCCTGTAGGCAGTTGGGATGCACTCAGTTGCAAATAGGTATCTGCTCATAAAGCAAATAAAAGCCTCTTTAAGAGATTCGAGTTTTGGAACCTGTCCTCAAATTCCTAAAACCTGATGCATAATATTTCCATAAATATACCGACATTGCCTTTGCCATACTTGGGATCATTTCTTTCTAAGTAGAATCAAAGAATTTAAACCATGGCAGAAATGGTGGTTTTATTTGGTGTATTGCTACCTGCAGATAACTTAGCAGGTTTTTGTATTTCTTCAAGCCCATCTTTGAAATTTGCAGTGTTAGTATTGAATATACTGTCAGGATTTGGCACAAGAGCTGCCTTGTGACTGTGTTCCAGATATTTAACACCATGAATGCTGGTTGATGAAATAAACTGCTATGAAACTTAATGAAGCACAAAGCTCTGATCCATGAGGCCGGGGACCAAGCACTCTCCTGCATACTTGTTTGTAGTTGGCAGTGAAACTGCATCAAGTATATGAGCTGAATTGTGTGGTGAATTTGTTAGAATTAGACAAAATTCATTAAAAACTTTAAAAAGAGAATGAAAAGGGCTCCAACATAAAAAGTACGTTTCCATGCTGCTGTATGTTGCCATTGATCTTGATTCAAAGGCCTTCTAAGACGCATGAAGTGAATTCAGTGAGCCCTTTCAAATATGGCTTTGGGCAGCTACTGTCAAGGAAAAGTACAGGACTATTCATCTTGAACAGATATATGCACTTTCCTGCAAAAAGAAAGAAATCTTGGAAAATGAGGCACTCCCACGCTTAGCATTCTCTGTTACTAGAGGAAAATTCATGGTTGAGTGTGGTCCCTTGTTTTTTCACATTCTTAGGTGAGTAGTTTTCTCCATCCTTTCCAGGAAGCTTCAGCACATCCTTCTGGACCTGGATTCCACTTGGGGATCAAAAATGTTAACTCCATCTAGTCTTTGTTTTGTTAGTACATCTATTTCCTGTCCTTTCTATGGACTTAAGGGCAGATCTTTTAGTAATCATTTGCTAAGGAAGGCTATGTTATGCCTTTGCATAGATATACTGTCAAGAAGCATTTTTATTACTGAAAGAGTATTATTGATGTTATTCCCTGATGCATGGAACAGATATCAGTAAGACAGAAGTTTATTTCTGTAGAAGTTGATAATATAGATAAGTTATATGGAAGAAGGAGAAAACAGAAGGTAATGAGAATTTTTTTATTCCCATTCTAGAAAAGGATAGCTGCAGCATCTAGATATTAAAGATTTTGTTTTATGTCAAAGTTCACAGCACAGCCACATGAGTCAAAGCATAGCCTTTACTGTAAAATCAAGATTAATTTTATCTTCATTGTTCTGTCTTATAATTTTAAAAGTTTTGCATTGATTTAGTTAAACCTTGCTGTTCAGATGAGACTGTGCCAGGATATTCCTAGCAGTATAAAAATGGTGAGAGTAAATAACCTTAGAGAATTAAAGAACAGTATTGTTTACACATCAGTAGCAACTTGGTTCTGTTCCATTAAGGAATTAGTTTGTGTCTTTCTAGTCTAAGAGTACAAGTAATTTGAATTTATTTTAATGTACACTGGGAACTAGGAAGGTAAAAATATCTGTGATTTATGGAATGTATTATTTGACATAATAATCTTTACAAGGCACAGTACCTCCACTAGATGTAAATGGAGTAGCAATAATACTCTAAAGTAAAAATCAAAACTTAGAAAATGCCACAGCACTATATATATATATATATATATATATATGTATATGGGCTGTTTTCTTCCTTGAATTTAAGGCTAGGTTTTTGTTACCAATTTATACTATAAAAAATTATTGAACTTTCAGTGAATGTAAGTACTGCAGTATGTAGGTCAAGGACAATACAACTAGCTTTCATCATGACTTTTCTCAGGAAAACAGGAGAAATAATAAAAAAAAATAACACTACAAACACCCCAGGCCTCTGGATATAATTTTAAGTCATGCAAATGCCTGATTTTTGAATGCTTAATTGATTATATTGATGTTTCTCTACACCGACAAAAACTACCTGAAGCAACGAAATGTCTCTGCCATTCCTATCAAAACACATGGTTTGAAAACTGGAGCGCATTCTTGGGTAAGTTTAGTGAAGCACAGTCTGAAAAAGCCTCTGAGGATGGATGGAGAAGCATTTGCAGTTAACCCAGTGAAGACATCAAATGAGAATCTACCAGCAGGTTTTTTGTTGTTGGTTGGTTTGTTTGTTTGTTTGTTTTGTAAGGACCAAGAGAACTGCTGTATTACAAAGGATTATGAAATGTAATGTTAATGTTTTAAATAATGAGTATCATGCAATCAGCCTAATTTCAGTCAGTCACAGATAAAGATAAAACACAGATTTAAAAGCTCAGAAGAGGGGGAAAAAATTGTCTTAGAAATACAGGGACCAGAACAAAAGATGACAAAAATGCATTTATATTGAAAATTAGAATGATAAGAAGGAACTAATTTAAATTTAGGAGGTGAGCATTATTGCTTCTTAATGATCCCACTTTATTTTAGGTATGATAACATGTTTTAAGGATAATTAGGAATTCAGGTAAAAATACTGATGAAAAGAAAAGCTTCTTTTCAGTTTCTAGGTGTAGTGTTTTAATTTTATCGAAGTTTTGGAAGATGATAACATTTTACCCCTAGTGAAACAATACTTTATGTCTGTTTGTATGTTCAGCTGCCTGTTCATCAGTTGAAATGTTCACTTGTCCTGGCATTTTAAGTAGATTGTATAGTATGACTAAAACATTTTTGCTGGAAACATTTTTTTTTTTATTATTTTTTTTTTGTGGTTTCCATTACACAGTCAATTTACCATCCTGATATGATGCCCAGATTATAGTTTTTTACTAAAGTCTCTATGCAGTAATGCCTGCCCTTCCACCAACGTGTCTGGGTTTGTTGTGGACTCAGCTGCTGTTACCTTGTTTCAGTAATTCTCTAATGATCAAATGTTTATTGCATAACCTGTTTGAGTTTAACCTCTGGAAATACCATGTATGATACAAGCCTGATAGACGTACGTAGCCAATGTGTATCAAACAACAATATGCCGTTTGGGGCTGGGGGATGTTATTGTGCAATTTTCAAGGCAACTAGCAAAAAGTAAGAAGGAAGCAGGCTGTGATAAGAAAAACAAAGATAGCTTTCCAAGTGGACCCTCAGACTCCCATGAACATCATTGTCCTCCCAACAAAGGACTCAAGATGCTGCTTAAACACCATACCTCTCAAATGCCCCCCTATCCCTCCCCCAGTCTGCTTGATGAAGGCTGAAACTGTTAATGTTAGGGTCCAAGAGGCACTGGAAGGGTAAACGTAACACCAGACAAAAGGAATGGCTAATGGAAGGGTTATTTTTTTGTTGTTACAGTGTGTTAGATGGTGAGAATAGTCAGCAGCCATTTACCACTTGTGAATTAGGTCTGACTGACCTGTGAGTTAGTGGGCTGGATTCTTCCTCATAAGGAACTGATAGTGGGAGTACTGCAGGGCTCTCGAACATATCCCATTTGATATGTATCAATGCCTGGAAGGAGATGATGAAATGTGCCATCAACTTTGCAGATGATACCAGTTTGGGAGGATCAACCAATACTCTCAGTGTCCAGGTGGCCATACAGAGTCATCTAGACAGGCTGGAGGCCAGAGATGATAAAGAACATTTTAAGAGTCAGCAAAGACAAATGCAAAGTCCTGCACCTGGGAAAGAAGATCCCCTAGCTACAGGAAAGTCTGGGGACTGGAGGGAGCAGGGAAAGTCTGCCCAGTGAGCAGTTCCACAGAAAAGGAGCTGGAGCACATGTCTTGGATGGAGTGACCCAAATCATTTGTAAAGAAATAGCAATATGTTAATTGATACAAACACATGATTTAACAAAGTTTGATAGTAAATGCAACAGTGGCTTAACAAGTTTCGATGGCAAGGTACACTTAATTGTTTACTTCATAGAGGACAGGGACAGACAAAACTGCCAGGGAGACCCTCCCATTGAGTCATGAGGTTCAGAAAGGACCCCCTTGCTTTCCTAACTCCTTCTCAAAGATGAGTCCAGGTGCAACTAGATCCAATCCTAGTCACATTCTTGTTTATGTCTAAAGCATTATGTGTGTGCAATCAGTCCTCTATATCACTTAGGTAAGATTTTGAAATTTCAACATGCTCATTCCTAATTTGCTTACTGAGTATCTGATGTGATAAGGATTCTCTCAGCCACAAGGAGTGACCTGGAGAGGTGTCCCTACTTAGGGAGAGTCTATCATCGAACCTGCTGCTGTGCAGGAGAGCTCAATGGACACTAGGGCTGTCCTCTATTTGTGGAACAAGATGTTTGACTTACAGTTGTATTTGCAAAATATCCATATTTTGGATGGTGCATGGATAGCATTTGGATAGCCCTTAGCTGTTGAGCAAGATTTATAGCCCTTATCTGTTGTGTTGATATCTGTCTCCTCAAAGTCCAGCTTAAGCCAGATGCAGCCATCATGACCACATCTAGTAGCTAGTGCTTTAAGAAGGAAAAAA
>WTSP01002730.1:32894-48129 GCA_025331215.1 Actenoides lindsayi
CATTCCCTGCAGAGCCAGGGGCAGCTGCCGTAAGCAATGGGCTGTAGAGATGTTGCCAGGGGTCCCAGTGCTTTGGAGCACCCACAGGTGTCCTGCCAGGCTCGGGGGGAAGGATTCTTGCCCCCAAGGTCCATCAGGCCGGGGGCATTTGGCCCCTCTGGGAAGCCCTAGAGAGGGTTTCAGGTTGAGGCACTGAAAGATTCACCTGGGAGGGCAAGACAGCATGTTCTACAATACAGTCTGTGCAATTAAGCACAGTAAAGGCCACCTTCTCCTCTGGAGGAAGGCCTGCTAATTACTTTGCTGCCTGCTTTCTGTTGCCATTTCTTGTTCTGAAGGACAAGCTGCCCTTTTACCTCTTTCTCTTCCTCTTGCTCACACTTCAGAGTCTATTTCCCCTTTGGAAAAGGGGACCAATTTCTACTTTTTCCCAGATACCAATATTCAATTAGGAACATGCCCCTTGATATTTTTTTAAGCCCAAAAGAGGGCTGCAGATTGAGTAACCATTAAGATTTGATTAATTAAGGTTACAGAAAGTAGAAGTATCATCTGATACAAAATTAATGCAAAGTGTTCTCAGGATACCAGCTTTAATTAACTTTACTGGAGAATGTTCACTGGCTGAATTCTCCTCAGATTCTACCCATAAAGTGAAAAATATTTAATTTCTCAAGAGAAGGTGAAGATTTGCACGGTTAACTCCTGAATTTGCAAGAACACACATTCTTTGGCCTTGAGCTTGATGATAGCTGAAGGAGAAACACTGGTATGTGTTTTACTAACACATACACATATTCTAGCCAATAAAGTCTTACATGTACATCTTATCTACGAGCTGGGTAGCATAGTACAGAAGGCAGAACAATGATCTCCATTGTAAGATGGCACACAAAAGAGAAAGCCTTAGGAATAGACAGGGCGAGCGGGCACTGAAATAAGATCTGACTTTAAAATCAGTTTTTGAAGTAGTAAAAAATAGTAAGAAATCCCATCTGTCAGCAGCATCTAGAAAGAAAGATTACAATGCCCGTTCGCAGTGAGGTTTCCTTGTTAGTATATTGCAATTAAGAAGTTTTAAAGATTTCGAGTGAGTTTGGTTTTAAACAATGAGTTTGTAAAAGAAGCTATGAAAAAACCCCAGCAGATGTACAGTGTGAAGCACTCAGACATATATACGAATGGTCCACGGCACAGAGCTGACCTTCAGGCCTGTCCTTTGAGAGAAAAGAGAATTGGGAAGGGTTCAGGAAGTGAGTGAGCTGGAATGGACAGAGGCTGAAGACAAGATTCTACAAAGGCAACTGTCATAGGGAGTTCTGGCCACAGAAATGAAAACCAGGTAGTTTATAAATTAGGGTGTTGGGTTTTGGCTTTGGTTTGGGTTTTTTTTTGTATTATATTTTTCAAAGCTGCTTCTCAAGAGATTCCTCAAAAGATCTCACTCATTATAAGTGGTGAATTTTTTTTTGTCTTTCTTCATCTTGTGTTTTTCACGCCATCTTCACTAATTACTTTGAAAGAGCCAGTCAGCATCCTCTGACTGCAGCTTATCCAAGAGGCTCTCTTCATGCTACTAGATAACATGCATCTGGCACAGCTGGCAGTCTTCTGTTCTCACAGCAGTCAAGGCGTCATTATATCTACTACAAGAGAAGCAGGGAAGATAATGGGACATTTAAGCCTCCCTCTTGATTTTTAGGCAACATGCTGATGTCTTGAAGAATCGTACCCTGTTGTAGATGGAAAACAGTTTGTACCAAAGTTGGAAATGCAACAAATACAAATAAAACAAAGTTCATGTTGTCCAGTACAAACAAACCAGACAGAACAGAGACACAATGTAAGCACAAGGAATTAATGAGGTGTAAAACGTGTACATGAGGCAAACAATGTGATGAGAGATGGAAAGAAAGAAATGTCCAGTGTCATTGTTTCAACAGTCCCATAGTTTTCCAGGAAGAAAGTGATCATTTAGGTGGATTGAACACACACATTTGCAATGAGCATGAAGGCAGATATATTACACATAACCAGCCAGAAAAGCACTAGGCATACTGGTCTTTAAGATGTCCTGGGAGGACTCTGAAATCCTCTTTGTGTTGTCTTTGAATTAATCTTAACAAGCATGCTTAATGAGCCTTATGAAGAGGTATTTTAGGATACTCTTGACAAATGTACTGTATTTAAACAACGTTCTGGTGGCCAACGCTTTTGAACAAGTAAACTTAATTTGCACCTCTTTGGTTTGAAAGTTTTATTTTAAGAGAGAGATTGAATGTTTGTGTGTCAAAGTAAGTTATCAATAGGAAAACGTATTTTTCCAGTTGTAGTTGGAGGTTGTATGAAATCATGTGGCTTTCCAGATATGCACAGCTCTTTAGAACACTTTGGAGTTCTCTTTCTACTGTAGGAAAAAGTTCCCCCTTGCTTTTCTTTCTTGGTGTGGGCAAAGGTCAAGGAGAAGAAAGGTAAGGCAACACCAGAAATACTGCAGACCACGGCAGAGACTGAGCATGAAAAGGGAAACCAGATATTCATCGTCAGATAGATACTTGTTGGTGTTTTCTGAGCAGGTAAGACTCTTGTAACTACTCCATCTTTTAGAAATCTTTTCACAGTGAACCCAGAAGCAGCTGCGTACCATCTGGGCCAGCACTGAACACCATGGACTTGTTGGGAAGACATTTATCACACCTGTATGGCAGGTACAAAAAAGTTTCAGTGGGTAAGACATAGGTATGGACTTAACACACGGTATGTTCTGCTGTACCTATCTACCACTGTGTTGGCTTGCATCTGGAACTAACTTGGAAACCTCTGGCCAGTAACATACACGAGGTGTTTGAGTTGGCAGACATGAAATAATATTAACTTCAGTTTTCATTAAATAAAACACACTATTAAGCCTATTGCCTTTAGCCAAACTTGTAACCCCCAAAATACACGAAGCCAGCACGTCAGGGTCTCTTTGACAGGATCTCTTTTTCATTAACCATTGGTGACTGGCTGCTTAAATTGTTTCTCTGATGCTGTGTATCCTGGTTGAGCTGGAACAGAACTAATTCTGCTCAGTGCCTTTACTTTTCAGCTCGGTCTCTTACGTCACTGCCCTTTCTAAAGTTAAGGGCAGAGTTTGGCAGATGGTGTCTGCTTCTAGAAGTGATAATGCTTGATGTTTGGAGCTCCTGCCCAGGACTGGTGTGCAGAAGGGCTCTTGCTGATACTCGCTCCTGTGCAGACCAAGGTCACTGATAAATCTTGTGCACCACGTTGGGGTGCTGTAAAGTAAAGGGCCGCATCTGCTGGGACGAGCAGCCAGGACAGGTGACCCTAAAGTGACCAACAAGATATTTCACCCCACATATGTCATACTCAGTATAAAGCTGAGCGATCATGAGCGTCAAGCTCTCTTCTTCAACAGCCAGTGTCTGAGGAGGACTCTGTCCTGCCTTCGATCCCAATCCACATGTTCCTGAATCCAGTTCCAGAATCCAGCTCCTGAATGCAGTCCCTGCTGAGTCCAGTCTGGGACTTCCCCAGTGCCTGCTCCACAGCATCAGTGGTGACAGTGACGTGATTGCCATCCCAGGGCTTGGGTTTGATGTTGGTTTTGTATATATTTCATTAGTCTCACTGTTTATTAAAGCTGGTTTAGTTTTCTTTTGCAATACATCAGTCTCTCTTCCTTATTCCCTTTCTTTTCCCCTTGGGGAAGTGAGAGGTGTTCATAGTATCTGTCATTTGTCTAGTGGCCAGCCCAGCCCTAACCCTTGACAGAAATAAAGCAGTTTTAGCTCCCTCAAAGCACCTGGCAGAATACTTGTATGTTGAGACCAGACTCACATGAAAGTATGTACTTTTCCTTCTGCTTCAGATAGATGAGAAAGCACCAAGCACACAGTCTTCCTAGCAGTTGTGGAAATAGAAACTACTTGCCAAAACAGGTATTTGCACCAGAAGGCTAAGCCATACTGTCTGATAGATCCTGCTGGAGCTGCTCCAGCAAATAAATGGGCTGAAGTATTGCTCAGTGCAGGTAGTAGAGTAGCTTCTTCTCATCTCAAGATGACAGAAACTCAAAAAAAACCACCCCCAAAACAACAACAAAAAGCCAACAAAAACGACTCAAAAAAAGCTTGCCTGTAGAAAAAGCAGCAAAACATGTCAGCCAGTGAGACCACAGAAGAGATCCCAGTTCCATTAATGCTGCACGTGTCACGAGTACCTTGCAGACTTCTCAAGATTATCAGGATGAGACCTAGGCATTCCCATTCTCCACATCACCATTCCAGTTTCCATGGAAAGGACATGTACTTAGAGTCCAAATAGGTCTGCTGTGGATGATCCGAGTGCAGATGGTGAGGCACTCAGCTTGGCATTTTATAGCTTATTCTGGTCTTGGTTTATTCCTCTTGTGTTCAGAGACAAAAGGATTTTCAGAGAACAACAAAGGATCCTTCAGGAGTTAACTGGTTATTTTCAGACACAGTTGTATTCAAATTTCCCAGGTGATACCAAGGAAGTGACTACAAAAACTAGAATGTGTTTTTTATTAAGTTCTACATGAAGCTCTCAAAGCAGTCAGTAAATAGGGAAGCTGATACCCAAAGAGAAAGTGACCTGTGTTCTGCTTTGGTTGGGTTTTGAACAACAAAGCCCTTGAAGGAAGACATGGATTCAACTCATGAATAGTTAGCCCTTTCAGTTAACAGGCAAGCCAGAATTCAGGAAGGACTTGTATGTAATCTTCTTTATTTATAGAAGCACATGGATACTGACTTCATCTATGGCTCACTCTCAGATGTCATCCATGCTACCTTAAATAACCAACAATTCTGGTCAAATATGTCTAAAACCACACTCAAGAGTAGGAGAAAAAGGGACCCTTTTCACAGAGAGCTGATTATGAGGAGGTATGTAACAGCCACTTCAACAATTTTTCTTTACCCTTAATGGGTTTCTTTTCTATCTCTCTTTATACTTCATCACTTGTAAACTGAAGACCTACGATTCAATGCTTTTAGTAGCTGAAAGGATTTGAAGAATCTTCTCTTCTGGTTCCCATTTTACATGCTAACTTCCCACAATTAATGCCTCTTTCTTTAGCTTGCTTTTGGCTTTCAAAGGCTGCTCCTGCATGGAATAAACCCATATGCTTTCCTCTTTAATCCTACTGAATCTTTTCATGCTTCCCTGAATACTTTTTCATGTAGTGATACATCAGCTGGGTTGAATATAAACAGCCTCCATGCCCAGTGTAAGATTTCAGCTTTGAGACAACTCGTTGGAAGGAACAGTAGGAACGTAAAGGAAAAACAAAACTAAAAACACCCAACACAGAAGCCTTTGTTCCTTATTTTATAAGAAGTCTTTATGCCTGAACTACAAGTTAGAAGCACCTGACTAACCACCCAAATACATACACACGCAGAAAAGAAAAAAGGAGATGAAAAGTTCAAAGTAGACATCACAGCTACCTGTACTTTTTGGTTACTCCAAATTTGCTTTCGCTAATATTTATAAAAGGAAGGACTTCTTCCTTCACATTGGTCTCAGGCTGATTAATTCCACAGAGAAGGCCCTTTCTGTGGAGGAAGAGGAGGAAAAAGCTCACCCACTGGACAAACGACTGATGCATCAACATCGGTATGCATATTCAAATGAGGCATTTTAAAGACCTCTATTTGACTTAACCAGAAAGACCCTCACTAGATCCACCATCCCATTCTTCTGGTGATAGTTAATTCCTATCTAGATTATCCTTTCCAATCTGTCTACACATATGTTCTTACACAAGAATCTCTGAAGAGAAACAACCCTTGGTGAAAACAGAAGCCTAGCATGTAGGCCACCGTTACCAGAACGTTACTTTTATGAATTACCACTACAACAGGGAAAAATCAACAAAACTGAGGTGTTAAACTCACGACTTCTCTTGGATTTTTACATCTTGCCTGAACACAAACACATGTGGAGAATAGAACTACTGGAACCCTCTTTATCTGTTACTAGGAGAGCCATGATACTCCAAAGGATTCCTGTATATCTGCCTTCCTTGACAAGGCCTTCAAATGTGCTCAGAGAGATAAATTAGAACACTTCACTGGAATTACTGCTCTCTGAGCAGAATGGGGGATGGGAAGTTGATATTTCTTCAACAGAACAAATGGTACTTATGATTAAGTAAATGCTCAAGAAGGGTGTCACAGAAGGAACAATAGTTGAAGGACAGATCTCACAGAATGCACGGAATGCTCCCATTTTCATCAGTTTGAACAGAGAAAAGCTAGACAAATTAGCTGAAAATTTGACCTGCCTCAACAGCAACCACATCAAGGGAAGGGAAAAACCTTCTAACAGGAGAATTTATTTTCTAAATGACATTTAAATTACCTGCTGGGAAATGGCACCCTAACCCACAGCAATTCCCAGAACAAGTTTGGGACTTGTTTGGAAGAACAAGTTCGACCCGAGCCAAAACCGTACCAAAATCCTTGGCAACAGTAACGCTCATACGTGAAACTGTTCCAGTGCTCAGCAGTATTCACAGTCACTTTAACCCAACAAGGAAACCCTCATCCTGCTCATTCCCATGCCATCCAAACAAAAACCCCTCACAGTCGCCACCAAAATCCATACGAGAATAGAATTACGAAAGAAGATGCTGAAGAGCAGCTCTGAGGAGAGTGTAATGAATCCCTCGCTACTAAGCAGAGACCCAGGCAAGTGTTCCTCTGAGGAGCAGCTGGATAGAAGAGCTCCCTTGCCAAAACCATGCCTTGACACCCAACTGAGGTGCTCAAGAGCTGCCTAAGGCTCAGAGAACATAGGGCGTTCAGTGCCTGATCTCACACCCTGGAAAGCAGGGGAAGCTCAGAATGGTTTGGAATGGTTTTCCTCCCCCTGCAGTGGGAAATGAAAGCAACGTACCATCACAGGAAGCCTGGCACTCATTTGAATGATGACCTCAGAGCAGTGCTCAATTTTGTTTTTCTTTCTCGAGTTCTGCTTTGCATTTCGCTTAAGAAACCAGATGCATTTGTTGAAGGTAAGCAATCTGTGATTGTCCAAAGCGATGCGTGAGAATGCAGCTAAGAAGACGTATTTATAAAATACTGTGCTACCAAGAGAAAGCCAACCATAAAAATCAAAAGTGTTATTTACTGACAGAATTCAGTAAAAAAATACACTCACAAAACCTGCAAAAGGAGTACCAGTTCCTGCCTTAGCCAGCCCAAGAAGGCTAGAGAAAGATGGAAGAACAGAAATGGTGAGGAAGAGTAGACTTGGAGAATCTAGTAAACTGAAAACCACATTTGCATAGTGTGTTGTCCCACTAGAAACACTGCTTAAGAAGTGGAGCTGCAGTCTGTAACAGATGAATGGCCTTCAAAAATTGCTTCTATGAGGCACAAAAGTGATAGGGAAGAATTTTCTGCTTGGAAGGAAATAGCATGGTTCAGTGTGCTGCAGGAGTCATCAGGAATCAATATCTTTTCCTGGAGATTAGCCTAAGTAATACCCCAGTCTGCAGTCTCCTCGGCTCCACAACTATGGGAAAACAATGTTTAAATAACATCCTTCATCCCTTACTTGCAAATGTTGTCAGTGAAAATGGAAGCGCTGTAAAGTGTTTTGAGGTCTTCTGTGATGAAAGGTGCTACATAAATAATGCATTTCCCCAGTGTTTGAGAAAAAGAGGATAACAGAAATGCTGCTTCTTGCTCTTTGGGCTGTACAGCAATTGCATAAACGTGCAGTGTACAATTATCTTCTTCTAGAGGGACAATTTTGCAGCTAATGAGTCGTACCATGCAAAATACCTTTGTGCAATTCCTTCCTTACGTGCTAATGAAATCACTCCCCATTAGTAGCTTTCTATATATTAAAAGCCTATTGTTACATTAACGTATAATGAATCCTAAAGTATCGGTAAGGAAGTGATGCTCCACGCTTACATTTCTTCTACAGGCGCATGGCTGTTGTGTTCAGCCTCTGTGAATACCTTTCCAAACTTTATTTATTCTGGAGATGCTCTCTGTGTGCGCTGGGGATAGGTGAAGGCTTTGCACCTCTTTGTCACCATTTATCACTGGTTTTGCTTTTGTAAAATTCCAGAGGATGTTGCTGCTGTCCCAGTCAGGCTGTAGTAGTAGTGCTGTATTAAGTACAGACACAAAAATCACACTCTAAAAGGACACATAGCAGTGGTGGCTTTATTTTTGCACATTGTCACTCAGAGTGAATACACGTGACACAGTTCTTTACTACCTTATAACATCAGAGCTGCTGTTCAACAGATCAACACCTGAACTCCCCGCAGGCAAATAAACACAGTAAAAAACCCCAGCATTCAACAAGGTCTCTACCTATCTGGGATAACTTAAGAGGACTCCCTCTTCAAGATAAATATTCATGGAAAAGCTTTTGGTGTTTGTCCAAGAGCTGAATGCAAACATTAGTAGCCTGTATATAAACAAAGATATGATAAAGTGGGCTGGCTTCACTGACAAAAGCCTGTGTCTCCCTTTGGCTTTTCAGGCATGCTGCAATCAGTTTTGATAAGCTGTGGCTCCTCAAGACTTCTATATTCAGCTTCTATATCCATGCACACTCCATTCACATCTATTATCACGCTTTGATGCCATGAGACCTTATAAATAACAGTTACTTAAAATGCAGCAGCCTATTTTTAGCTTGTTTTGGTTTTTTTGTGGTTTTGGGTTTGTTTTTTTTTTTAAAAAAAGTGTTCCACATTATGTCTGCCTTTAGGCTCTGAAATTTTTTCACATGCTCCAGTTCTTAGATACATTAACAAGTCCTATTCTCTTTTATTTTCTGCTTGCCATGTCTGAACTCACAAACATTAGCCCAAGTCAGAAAATCCAGCCATTATCCCAGTATTTTAAAGCAAGAGTAACACAAAACAAAGGAAGGGTTTATGACAGAATCTGTCTTGCTTTACAAGGCTACATGCCACAGTTTGTTCCTTCTGGCATTTAAAATACACACTTTTGATATCAACCTTTATGTCTCCTGCTGATGGCACCAGTTACTTCCAGTCATACAAACATATTGTACTGATCCTACAATGAAAATGAACCTAACAGGAACACAAGAGATCAGTCCAAATGAAATGTGTAATCAGTAACTGGAAAAAATACGCATAGTAAAAGGACTGGGAAAAGAATGGAAGAGGAGTAGAAATTATTGTGCTACTAAACAGGGTTCCTAAGTTCTGACCATTGCACATCAGAAACAAATCCGTGGGAAGTATATAAAACAGTGAGAAAGAATCAATCAGCTCTGGAACACAGTCTGTATGCAGAAAGAGTAAACAGGCCAAGACAACGTTGTTCTTGAGGAAAAGAACGAATGTGACAGGTACGTGAAATCACGACTCATGAGGAACCGAGCATCTCTCACTTCATGGCAATTGAAAGGGCCCCCAATTAAATCATTAGGCAACACATTTTAAGGTAAAACGGAGACTTCCTTGCACTCCACATGCACCGAATCATGTCACTGCCAAAGGACACTACTATGGAGGCTGGGAGTACAAATCAGATCAACCAAAGACGTTCGGTGAGGACACGATTCCGTGTCATAGTGTAAAGGTTATGCTGACAGAAACTCCCAAACAATGCTGAGCACCAAACACTGGGAGATGGCATCCAAAGATGTTTACTCCATTTCATTTATGCATTACTTCTCTAACCATCCTTTCCTGGAAAGTTGCCAGTGGTCTTATTTGAATAGCATATTTCTATTCTTGCAAGCTACCTCAGTAATATGTCACACAGCTTTTCTGAGTAAGAACAGGGTTTTGTCCATCCTCTATAGTCAGAACAGGCATCTGACAGTCACTGTTTTAATGTGAACGACTGCTTTTTAATTTACTAGCTACACTAAACCCAACCAATCAATGCCATTTGTCATGCACTGCAGGGAAAAAGAAAAAAAGTCTCCATATGTATTTCATTTAAAAACAAACAAGCAAACATGACACTTGCCCTAATAAATCCTAAGAGGTTTTGCTAAGCTTTAATCAGACATCTTTCATTTCTCACGTTGTTATATATATTTTTTGTGTCAAACAAGCACCTTGGGAAGCTTGAAAATAGCAGTCTGTTTATCCTGACTGCCCTTTGAAATCTACATCTCAGGAAAGTGAGAGTGCTAGTGAATGGACACAACATTGAGAATTGTTCTTGGTCCATTTGGGGATTTCTACCTTGACCAGGTTAGGTGAAAAAAAATTGAAAAAAAAAAATTCAAAGACAAATCTGTGGAGTTACAGACCAAAAATATTAGGCAGAGCTCTAGAAATTATGTGAAAGCAAATTTGAGAATGCAAGTCACTCATTGGATCAAAGAAAACAGAGAATTAATTGAACATAAATCTAGTTTAATCAGTTTAGAACTTTTATTAGGAGAAACTCTTGATCAAGGCTCAAGATCTGCTGTTATTTATTTTCACTTGTTCTGAAGTCTGAAGGAGTTCACATCAACTAAGCTCAAGACTTCAGTGTAGAGAATTGGTACTTTTTAAAGTTCTTGGGGTTGACCAGCTATCCAAATAGTAGCTGTCATTGTCACGCAGCCCCTTGTCCAGGATTCACTGGCAGCTTTCTCACCAAGCACCACAGTTTTGACTCTCCTGTGAAGTTTAACTCTCTCCTACCTACAGAAAAAAATCAAAAAGCCAAGTAGAGATGCTGAACAGGAACCAGTTTAACGCTGCTGCTGAAGTAATAATATCCTTTACCAATATGATCCACAGTATTTTAAGTGAGGTTTAACATGTACTATAAACAGTATCATGGAAGGACCATTAATAAACATCGGTGCTATTTTAAAACAACAGGTGGTGAGATTGTTTCACCACAGTTATGTGCTCACCATATGTGTAAGTGGAAATTCTGTAGGAGGTAGAAGGCAAATGAGTGAATAGTTAGCAAATACATATATTATATAATCTATATAATTATATAGATATATTAAGAGGACTATGATCTCATTAAAGCTGCAGCACATTTTACAGGCTAGCTAACAGCTGCCAAGACAATTTTGCTCTACCTTTGGGTCTCTCAGAAGAGGTGCTAGAACAAGGATACGACAAAAAAAAAAGCAGTCAGAGAAACTAAAACTGTATGTTGGAGTTAGACCTATTTGCCTATCACAGCTGATGAATCACTGGGACATGGGTACAGAAAGTGATGCACAACACAGCCAGTTGCCTTAAAGCACTTCTGAACACGGCACGTTAAATTGCCCCCGAGTCCTGTAAAGCTGAAGAACAAATGTAGCCAATTTTAAAATTAATTTTAATAAAGGTGAGAAAATAAAATAAATTATACTAGGGAGAACTACACCTCGACTGACACGGACATTATTCCAATGCAGCTCTTCTGCAAAGTTCCTGTTTTATACTTGGTTCCCGCAGGGAAGAAGGGCAGAGATACCCTGGAATCATTTTACCACCACAGAAATGCAACCAGCTCAGAAATGCAGTGTATCTTCAGTATGTTAGCGAGGCCAAAAAACACTGTCTTATCTTACTGGTTCTACTGGAAGGATTCAAGGAAGAAAAACGAAATCATTTAATCTAGCATTTGGCTGGGACATTTGCATCAACCCTCCTACGACAGAGTCCATTTTGTGTTACTTTCTCCTCCGATTTATATTTAAGATGAGGACACATACTGGAAGCAAACAGTCCTTGTACAATCAGATTCTTTCCTTTGTAATGTTGTCATTAGGTAAGAGTATACAACATGAAGACTTTCTCAAAACGAGTCTCTCAATGCATCATGAAACTGATATATATAAATGGATCCATGCTTGTGTTGCTCAAGAGAAAGGTTTAAAGCAGCTTGCTTTTGCCAGAAGCATACACGAGCTCTGCACTTCTACCTCTGTATTAAGCTCAGGGGCTCATTACCTGGTTTGTGAAACGTTGACTGACTTGATTAGGTCAAGTTCGAAACAAAAAGCAGCTTAATGCCTGTCTCGTTCCCACCACTAATACATTATAAATGGATCAAACTCTCAGTTCCTCTTCACAGTTGCTACCTTTGCGGTTGACTGGCTACTCACGGGAAGATCTCCTATTGACCATAATTAAAGAGTCCAACATGAAATCCATTTCAGGGGACAAAGTTGAAGTTTATGCTTGCCATTTATTTCTCAGACAGCAATTTTTTTGTCACGATGGCAGCTGCTGCACATAAAGGACGTGCATTTGGAAAGCGTCAATACTTTTGTTCTTCAGGAGAAAAAAAGGATGGTATCCCTACTGTTAAAATACGCTGTTTGCACTTGCTAAAGTACAGCATTTTAAGTTCACTGTCTAATACCTGTCCGCTCACACCCTGCTCAAGCCTTCCTTGAAGGAATTCTTAATTAGGGGAAAATAATGCAACTCAAAGCCTGGTAACAACAAGGGTAACTGAAAAATTACATGCTTGCTCTGGAATCTGTTTATTCCAGTTAGCTCGAACAGAACATCAGTTGGATCCATTCTCACAGGAACAGAAAATGCATTAACTGAACCGTTTCATTTCAGCCCTTGAAAAGGGCCAAAACTGAAACCAAACCTCGGCAACTTCAAGTGCATTCAAGGTTACTGGGTTTTCCAGTTTGCTCTGCTAGGGAAAGAAGCCTTCAGCAGACGTGCTCATCCGGCCCCAACCACAAGTTTGGTCGAATGGATCTGCTGGTTCAAAAGCTGACTGCGGCCTAGAAATCTCAAAGATAATTAAGCTCTTACAAATTTGAAGAACTAACCCAGATGAAGAGTTCCAAAATAGCAGACCCCTCTGAGGAAAAGGCAGCTAAATCTCAGCTGCTACCCAGTCTGTCTGGCATCAACCAGCTGGCCAAATAGGCTGTTCTTCCAGGCAGGGGGGCTGCTCTCCCAGCTCAACCACAATAAAGATGCTTTTCTATGCTTGGCAGAGGTATGGAAGTTACTGTAACAGAAGGAGGAAGAGGAGTTCAGGGAGAGGAGTGTGTAGGAAATGGATATGCATCAGTTACACCACTGAACTACATTCACACTGATAATTAGATATACATTATTTTCTATGGACACAGGATTTTCCACAATTGCATCATCTGTCTTTGAAGTACACATAAGATATAAACAAAAGCAACCCAAGTTTACAGCACCAAACCACTCAGAAGTACGTTCACACCTACGACAACATACGGCTCTCGGGCAACGACTCCTTCATCCCTGCCACCACATTTTACAAAAAAAATGTTAGTTACCAGTCTCAGAAATATTATTTAGGTTCGCCAGGAAGCACAAACAGATAAATTTACCGTGCTAGCTTTGTGCCAGCATTAGTGAGTACTCCTACTACCCTGCACTGGCAACAACAGAACGTGAGACCATCACTTGATGCCCTCTTCCATGAAGAGATTGACTTGATATAGCATGGGTGGGCTGATAGGAGAAGTACCTGAGCTCAGCTATATGATTTCTTTTTCCAGACAAAGGCAATTAGAGGAGAAATTAACAATCAAGAGCAACACTGTAACACTGAGACAGCCAGCCCTGCTCTTTCTAGAAAGCAGAAACCAGGAGCCACGTCCTAACTTAAGACTTCCAAGGGTTTCACAGGAACGAAGTAAACAGCAAAGGGAATGTTTAGGGGATGACAGGCACAGGTTTGATGGCATGAGAATTTTTCCCAGCTTGAAATGCAGACCTTGGATGTGCCATGGAATGCTTAAAGGGAACAAGCTTATATGGGGTTATAGCTAATGACTGTTCTTCTGAGCAAAGAACTGTCTGTTGAACTGATTTCTGACACTGCGATGCATCAGTCACTCCGTTCCAGCTTTCTGAAGCCTCAACTGTCCTCATACACACTTCCAGCCATCAACTGTCCTCTGCCTACCCGGCAACAGTACCGAGGCCAATACAAGTATTTAAACATCTTCCCAGAACTAACGACAACAGACCAAGCCTGTTACCTCCATGAGCATCGCTTCCATCACTCCAGCACCATGACTGGAGGCTTCAACCACAGCTCTGGGACCACGCAGGATAACGGGATCCTTTAAGATCCAAATAAACAACCTTCACCTTCCAATATCCTGCCTTTTTTTTTTTTCTTTTTCATGGAGAACGTATTAATGCCCTAACCTTTTCCTCCCAGAGGCAGAATCCTTTTCGCTCCCAAACCAACCCACACAATTAACCACCAGTACACGCAGGCAGCGCTCGTTCTAACGATCTGCACGCCAACCTCCTGCATCGACGTGCCTGGTTCAGAGCAATCTTTTCTAGAGCAGAACAAATTAAAAACAACGCCCCGAACCACCCAAATATCAGACAGAGACACAGGCCAGGCAGGTTTCCCCCTTCTAACTCCATTCCAAAAGACCATTTATCTAACGTTAAGACCCGTGTTATGTACCACAATGTGCAATGTCAACGGCCAAGCAACAGTGGGTTCATGTTCCCACTTCCACAGGTGATGTGCTGGAAGAGCAACTCACTAATTCTTCTGCTTAGCAAGCAAAGGCATCTGAAATTTGCTGCTATTTTGTTTGTCCCCAGATGCTAAAAATGGAAAAAGAAAAAAAAACCAAACCAACCAGTGACATAAGTCCCCGAAAAAGTCAACAGAATCCATCTTGGTGTAATGGTGGGTTCTCCAACTCCTACACCTCGCTTCCTGGGAAGCTACTTCCAAATCCAGGAACGTAAATGAGGAGAACAACGGCCGTTTATTCCTCCTGCTCCCCCGAAACCCTTCTGCCCCGAGATGTCCCCCTCCCCGTCCCCTGAGGAACGCGCAGGGGACCGGAGCGAGGCGGGGGGAGGCGGCGCGCAGTCCCGCACCTGTCGCAGTGCTCCGTAGTCCCGCCCGGCTCCGCGCCCGGCCGCGCTACTCCCCCCCCCCGCCAAACCGCCCCCGCCAAACCGCCCCCTCCGCGCCTGCGGGTCCCTCCTGCCGGGGGGCGAAGGGAGCAGCCCGGGCCTCCCAGCCGAGCGCTGGCGCAGAGCCAGCGCACATCCTGGCAACCAAGGATAAAAGGCAACGCTGGGGCGCCTCTGGAGAGGGCAGCCTTTCTGCTGTCGGAGGGAGACGCTGGAGGAGGAGGAGGAGGAAGAGGCAGGAACAGCTCAGCCCCAGACCCTGGTCTGCGCGCATACAGCCCGGCGGTTCGTCCCCGAGCACCAGCCCGGCCTTCCCGGTGCTGGCAGCGGGCA